>JASCZW010005954.1:0-121110 GCA_034211315.2 Aedes japonicus | reverse complement strand
TAATTCTGCTATGGCCAGAAATGCTACAGCTGAGCATTTCAGAACGAAGAAAGGCATCGAAATTTCCCAAAAAATACCTTGTGTGGTAAGCAATTTGCACGTGTGGCAAAAAGAGTAAATTTTTCGTCACTACAGGCACAATCAACAAGAAGATCTATCAAAAGAGTGTCTGCAGAAGCGATTGCTACCCTTCATCAAAAGTCACAAAGAAAAACCTTTGTTCTGGCCCGGTTGGCATCATGCCACTGTGCTAAAACTTTGATGGAGTGGTACCAAGCAAATCAAGTGAACATTGTACAAAAAACCTCAAACCTGCCAAATTGCCCAGAGCTACGAACAATCGAGTGAAATTGGGCTCTGATGAAGCGGAAGCTGAAATTTGGCATCACTGGATGTGTTTACACTACTTTTGTCTTCGGGCTAATGTATATTTCTGCTTTTTCAAGTGCATAACGAATCGATAAATCGAAAGTGAGTGAAAAAGTTATAGTTGAAACAATACCGGTGACAAAAGTTAAGTGTATCAGGTGAAATCTAGTGTAAAAAGGTATTTATCCTTTATAAACTGTGTGCCATATAGAAAAGTGGAAAAAGAAAAGAAAATAAAACGCGGCAAGTAAGAGAAGGCTGTTGCATTAAAAAGCTTGAATAAACTTTTATTCAACTTGGTTTGAATAAGACCTCATTGAAAACTTGGATGCAAGTTTGGCTTGCGAACTTGCATAAGAAGCTTTCGAACGTGCATGGGAAGCTTTCAAACTTGCTTAAAAGCTAGCGCATAAATATTGTTGCGTGAAAGTAATAAAATATCAGTGATGCTAGTTTCACTGACACCGAAGTGAAATCGAAACTAATAAACGCAACTATAAAACTATTTTCATAATTTTTAAAATTTAAAAACATATAAAAGGAAGCAAAAAAAAAAAATTAGGATGAATTTGCTTTTATTTAAATCGAGGTCAATCGGCAAAACTCGTAAAGAGTGGAATAATCATTAACGATTATCCAAAACTCAAAATTTTGACAGTGCAGTTCGATGCTCTGCCAGAAGCTCCTCTACAAAAAGTAGAGGAGCAAAGACATGACGTAAAATCTACGTTTACAAAATGTAGCTACAGGCAAGGTGATTTGTCTCTTGAATGCAAGGTTCAAATTACAGCAAACTTGCTAAAAGGTGTAACTGGGTATTTTACTCCATACGTAAATGCCGAGCTTATTGCTCTGACCATTAAAAACATTGATGGGTCTAACGCTCCCCGCACAAGCAAGAAAGAGCGTGCCACCCTTAGAAATGAAACCAACTAAGTTCCTGCAGGTGAACCTCCATCATGCAAAAGGAGCATCTGCTGTCATGAGTCGGAGGTTTAGAAGGAGGGGCTGGGCGTGGTACTAATTCAAGAGCCATGGACTAATAAAGGGAAAATACTTGGTATTCAAACACAGGACTGTAAGTTGTTCTATGATGAAAATCAGAGTACGCCAAGAACTGCTGTTTTGGTTGATAAAACACTGAATTGCTATCCCATTACAGAATTCATAAAACGGGACATTGTTGCGGTCATGGTTGAGGTGCCTACCGCCAGAGGAAAAACTGAGGTCATAGTGGCTTCAGCCTATTTTCCAGGTGATGCTCCTGAGGTGCCTCCTCCTGAGATCGACTCATTTGTCAAGTACTGCAGAGCAAATAATAAGTCATTCATAATTGGCTGTGATGCCAACGCACATCATACCATGTGGGGTAGTACGGATATCAACAGTCGAGGGAGTGCTTATTGGAATATCTCTTCAAACAATATAGACATATGCAATAAGGGAAACGAACCTACCTTTTCAAATGCTATCAGACAACAAGTCTTGGATTTGACATTGTGCAATAGTGCAATTTATGAACGTATTTCAAAGTGGGAAGTCTCTGAGGAAACGTCATTGTCGGATCATAGGCACATTGTGTTCGAATGGAGTGGTGGAAATCGGTCAACTTCTACATTTCGAAATCCGAGGAAAACAAACTGGGATCAATATACACATTTAAACATTTAAACTCGGAGTTATTTACAGAAGGTGGAAAGATTGATTCAGTTCAGAAATTGGAATCATTTTCCCAAAAGGTAAATGATACGATTTTAAATTCTTTCCATATTAGTTGTCCTATCAAGGAATCGTCCGCTAACAGGGATTTTCCGTGGTGGAACTCTAAGTTGGAACGTCTGCGTAAAACATCTCGTAGGTTGTTTAATAAAGCGAAAAGAACCTCAGATTGGACCCCTATAGGAGTGCACTTACTGAGTACAATAAAGAAATAAGAAAATCTAAACGAAGATCCTGGGTTCTACCGTGTGAAAACATAAGCAATAGTCCGGAAGTCGCAAGACTTCAGAGGGCTCTTGGAAAGGATCATACGATTGAACTTGGGAATCTGAAAAATGAGGATGGAGTTTTTACAAAAACTCCTAGTGAAACGTTAAAGCTGATTATGGAAACACATTTTCCTGGATCAGTTTTGTGTGTAGAACCAATCAGAGATGGATCACTTGAAGGTGAAAAAATTCTACAAGGACATCTCAAATGTCTGTTGGAGCGAAAATTGATCTCGCCATTAATTGAGATTTTTAAGGCAAGTTTAAGACTCAACCATATTCCAACTTCATGGACACAAGTAAAAGTTATCTTCATACCTAAAGTAGGAAAGCGAGACAAGACGCATCCTAAATCATACAGACCCATTAGTCTTTCATCAGTCCTATTAAAGACTATGGAAAAAGTGTTGAATGATTATATCAATTCAAATTACATGAACAAGCATCCACTATCTGAGTTCCAGTTTGCTCACCAGTCTGGTAAGTCAACAGTTACGGCACTGCATAGTGTGGTTTCAAAGGTAGACAAAGCTCTATCGGTAAAAGAAATAGCACTTTGTTCTTTCTCAGATATTGAAGGAGCTTTCAACAACGCTTCCTATTCATCTATGGCTCGTGCCATGAAGAAAAGGAACTTTGACATGAACATAATTAACTGGGTTCATACCATGCTCGCAAAAAGAGAAATCACTTCAGAGCTGGGAAGTTCGTCTATGACAATACGGGCAACAAAAGGTTGTCTCCAAGGAGGACTCCTCTCACCACTTATGTGGTCCTTAGTTGTAGACGAGCTTCTAAGAAGCTTAGAGGAAAAAGGTTTCGAGGTTGTAGGTTTTTCAGACGATATAGTCATTATAGTGAGGGGAAAATTTGACAACATCATTTCAGAAAGAATGCAATGGGCCCTAAAATTTACCCAGTCTTGGTGAATTAAGGAGGGCCTTAGCATTAATCCAGCAAAAGTAGTAATTGTACCTTTCACTAGGAAAAGGAAGTTTAGTCTAAAAGCGTTTCAGCTAGGAGGATTAAAGATTCATCTTAGTGAACAGGTCAAATACTTTGGAGTGATACTGGATGCCAAACTGAACTGGAATGCTCATCTTGAGTGTGTGATCGGTAAGGCAACCAGTGCTTTCTGGATATGCTCAAAAACATTTGGCAGAAAATGGGGTCTAAGACCAAAAATGATAATGTGGATTTATACATCCATAATACGTCCAAAAGTAACGTATCCCAAGGAACATTGCTGGTTTTATCATGGTTTTATAGCACTCTTGAAGTCTAATTCATGCTCTTTAGAACCCTTATAAAACCAAAATTGTTACTTGGGATGCTTCCCTTGTGTGGTGGCCAAAAACAAAAGAGGCTACTGCACAGAAAAAGCTTACAAAACTTCAACGGCTAGTGTCCATTGCTATAACGTGAGCGATGCGCAGCACTCCATCAAATGCGTTGAATGCAATTCTAAATCTGCTGCCTTTGCACGAATACGTGCAACTAGAAGCGGAAAAGAGTATGCTTAGCCTTAAACGGTTGAAAACTTTCATGTCTGGTGACTTAGTCGGTCACCTGAGCATTTCACAAAGCTTTCAAAACGGGCCAGTGATGTATATGAATGGAGACTGGATGAAACTTGTGGAAAACCATGACATCTCTTACAAGATATGTGAAACGTCACGTATAGATTGGGAAGTCGGAGGTCCCACTGTTCGTCATGGCTCCATAAAGTTCTTCACAGATGGCTCAAAAATTGGAACAAAAACGGGAGCAGGAATCTTCGGTCCTGGGGTAGAAATCTCAGAGTTCTTTGTACCAATACTGGCCTAGTAACCGGACATTGCCCGAGTAAATATCATTTGAAAAACATTGGCCAGGTTCAGAATGATATCTGTCGTTTCTGTAACATGGAACGTGAAACCTCGGAACATCTGCTTTGTACAAGAGCAGACTTAAATTTCTGTACAGTGGCTATATGCAACCTAAAGAAATTTGGACTGCAAATCCTGGAAAGGTGGTGGGTTTTATAAACTCAATTTTGCCTGACTGGGAGACGCGTCTTAGGCTGGTCACTTGACAAATGGTGATCTAGCTTTAAGATGCGAATTAGTATAGTAAACAGGGGTATTTGTGAAAATTTCAACCCAGTGGATGCAGTTGGTTTACGTCCAAAAAAAAAAAAATGGAAAGAAGCAAGGAATCAAAGACATCAAACACTTCCAGCAAATTTGGACAAAGACGGCTTCTACGATTTCTGAAAAAAAAACCCTAATGGACGGAGTTAAGCGCAAAGTTCGAAAATTTTATGCAAATACCGAATAACTATGTTTTGTCTTCACGAATTGTTAAAACACATCCCATGAATCCCATAAAATAAACAACTACGACGGAAATATAATGCTAAATTTATGTTTTATTCATGTTTTGAGGTGTCCGGATTATTGCGGATACAGACCTTATATAAAAAAAAACATAACTTTATTTTACGTGGAATACAATTAAATTTGATGCGAAACTGAATTATATAGTGGAGTCAATGTACAGCTAGAAAGTATAACCGAAATCCTGGAGAATAATTACAAAACACTGAAGTTTGCAAGAATTAGCAAATTACCCTAATTATAAAAATTATGTACTTTTACAATAGTACAGCACAAACGAATTCAATATTATAAAAACAAGTATTCGATATTCCAGACAATTGCGAGTTGATGATTTGACGCGGCCAAATTTTGTTTAGCTAATTATCAATAAATCTAAGAAAGCCCAAATCCAATAAATTTACCCTACATTCCGCCTCAATAATTTAACCAACCAGCGTTGCTCTTAGGAAAATTCTATTCTGGTCACATCAATTCAATTCGTGCAGGCGTGATTAACTTTCCGGGAACTCCTTTCATCCGATAACCCCAGACAATAAATTTAACCGCCAGCTCAGCAAGCAAAAAGGTTGTGAATACAATCTTCAGGCTTCGTGCAGAAGTATACACTTCTCCATTGTTGTGAAGCGAACCTTTCGCCGGTCTCAAGAAAAGTGGGATCATATCTCTTTCCGAACGGAAGGATTTTCCATAAGCAACCCTTGAGACCCACTTTCTCCCATTTCGATGACGAAAGGTGCTGAAGGATCCAGCATCACAAAGGTTATACGAAACATTTTTGCTCCTCCGCTCGTTTGACGACGACGACGACGACGGCGACGCAATAAATAAATATGCCACGGGATTATCAGCACGACAACGATGACAATGAAACCCCTTGGCTTCCTTGAGCATCGTTTTTCAGTTACAAAGGTGGCATAATCTACTTCGATTGGTTTTCAGCTCGGTTGAGCATAATTGGATGAGAGTAGGTACATCATAAATACGAATCGTTAGCTTGTCTCGAAAGCATTGATTCAGGCACTTTCCCTTGCCTCTCTCAATCGAGAAAGAGGACCCTTTCCGGAAATTTGCCAGACCGGAGCTTGCCCAAATGATGGATAATAAGGATCACGGTTTGTTACATGAACCTTCATCAATTTAGAAGCACTTCCTCCCTCCGGACTTGTTGGTCCGGAGTGACAACCGAATGTACCCGTATGAATTACCGTCGCTGTTATTGGAAACCAAACAAATCAATTAACGAACCATGTTTATGACAAGACAATTCATCGTTTCTGTTTTGCCTTTTCCACCCCCTGTTGTTTATAGGCACTGGAACGTTCGGCCGGGTTTGTCTCTGCCGGGACAAAGAAACCGACAAGTACTGGGCAATGAAGATCCTAGCCATGGCCGACGTGATACGGTTGAAGCAAATCGAGCATGTCAAGAACGAGAAGAACATCCTGCGAGAAATCGACCATCCCTTCATCGTGAATATGTAAGTGAACTTTAAGCACGACGCGGTTAGCGTTTTGATTTAAAATCACCCCTTTCATTCCTTCCAGGCGATGGCACGCCAAAGACGACTGCTGTCTGTACATGCTGTTCGAGTACGTGAGTGGGGGTGAGCTGTTCTCCTACCTGCGGAATGCCGGCCGCTTCGATAATGCCACGGCAAATTTCTACGCCTGCGAAATCGTTCTCGCCCTGGAGTATCTGCACTTCCAGTCGGTCGTCTATCGGGACCTGAAGCCGGAAAATTTGCTCCTCGACCGGGACGGGCATCTGAAGATCACCGATTTTGGATTCGCCAAGAAGCTGAAAGATCGAACCTGGACCTTGTGTGGGACGCCAGAATACTTGGCACCGGAAATCATCCAATCCAAAGGGCACAACAAAGCGGTCGACTGGTGGGCGTTAGGTTAGTAGATATAAGTGGTAGTATTTAGTTTATTGGCGTGAATGCGCACTTGGAGGCCATCCAACCGTAAATCACCGGGGAACATTGTTCGCTGAAAGGTGGTCGTATTTCTCGAACGGACTCTAGACTTGTAATTTCACGATGGCTTTAGGTCCACAGTTCGTGTCACGCCGCACGACGATGATTTATACACGTGAATTTGTCGTGACAACAAATAGAAGCGACCTACGAAAAACACGGACAATCTTTACTGCGGGTGGGCAAATCCATCCTGATTAATTGGTCGCAAGTGGTCGAGCGATTTGTTTGCATTTAAATTACTAATGAGGTGGTTTAATCTTGAACTGGCCTTTTCTCACACCGCTCTAGGGGTTCTTATCTACGAGATGGTCGTCGGATATCCACCTTTCTACGATGACAATCCATTCGGTATTTATGAGAAAATTCTCAGCGGAAAGATCGAATGGTCGCGACACATTGAACCCATTGCCAAGGATTTGGTCAAGAAGCTGCTGGTGCAGGACCGGACCAAGCGGTTGGGAAACATGAAGGTAGGATTGGAACTTGCCGATTGGTGGTGGTTTCGTTCGGAAATTAATGGTGAGTCGTTTTTCTTTTATTTTTCGATTGCAGAATGGAGCGGAAGACATCAAGAGGCATCGATGGTTCAAGCATCTCGACTGGGATGTCGTGATAAGGAAACATTTGAAGGTAATTTTATAAATAAAATTTACTGTTACTTTGTTTGTTACAATCACAAATTGATTGGATGTAGATTTGAATTTTCTTGAAATGAGCGCAGTGTTCAGTAAACTTAGCCGTCTCATAATGTCAAATTTACTCAGGCGAGAACTCTCTACAGAATGTCCGAATATTATCCGTACAACAAAACGGAGTTAAAACTTTTTTTTTATTGTTGGAATTAAAAATCAATATGTATTGTTTGTTATAGCAACATGTTTGCAAATTAAAAGTTTTATTTGCTCATTTCAAAATGGCCGCCTCGTTCTGAGATGCACACCTTCAAACGTCTCGGGAAGTTATTCACGATGGCCGTGAGTTCTTTGACAGACATTTCAAGTTGAACAATGCATTAGGTCCAAAATAACATTGAGAGATTCTCTTCGACGACTTTTTCTTTGCGTTCTTACGGCTATGTAAAAACATATTCAAGTATTTTCAACACATAGTCTGGTTATATACAGTTTAATTAAGGATCCAATACGTCAAAATCACCAGCAAATTGTTTAACAAACAAACAAGCCAGTCAAGGTGGTGCATTAGATCATGCCTTGACCTACCCCGCATGGGGATGCTTGGCAAAAGTTTGTGTTTCCTGTTTCGGAATACTACCTCACAATGCCCTCCGCTCAATTTCGAACTACTTCTATTCAATTTTCACAGCCTGCCGTGAGCTAACGGAACTATCAATACTTTCTCTTCACAACTTTGTTCTAGCAAAAAAAAATGCTGTCTACTCCTAGAGCCTCATGGTGATGAGAAATTATTTCCTTCTCAAAAACAACATCATCACAGATCGTTACCCCGCGTATGGGAGAATACAAGGAAAGAACAATATCAAGTGCCTAATGCATTGTTCAGCTTGATTTGATGATGATGTCACTGGGGTGATGGCCTATACTGCCTGTAACCGCATATCAGTCCCATATTACTTTTTGACGTTTTTGAGTTATATTGCGCAATTGCCTTATTTTTCATCATAGTTTTGAATGCAATGATAAAATATAGCAGTTAGTTAAAAAAATGTGAAAAAATATCAGGTCGGTTTGTCCCATCTTGAAAGTAACCGCATATGAGTCACGTTCTTGAAGTGGCAATAAAATAAGAATATTTAGCACATTTTACAATTATGGTTGTATTTCTCGAATGTTTAATCCTTCTTAGAGACATAATTAAAAAATTAAATAATGAAGTAAAAAATTTTACATGTTACATTTAACTGAATTGAAAGTGAAACAATCACAAGGAATCATATTGGAATAAAAATTCACTCTACCAATCAGTCTCCCGTATGTCCAGTTTGTGACAATTCAAGTAAAGATCTCTTATTCTTTTACTCTACCAATGGTAAAATGGTTTTGAGTTAATTGGTTTTTCCTGTCAGCGTCAAAGCCGCGAGGTTGGCTTTTCTTTTTCAATTGACCTTCAAGATCAAAGTCGTCAGCTGATATTTGCATTTCTTGTTTGGCTGTAAATAATTTGCAGTACTTCGAGTCCTCGCCATTTACAGATTTAGTGTAGTGAAGATACAGGGATCCTTTCTTCACTATAATTTATTGGAATTTGTCGATATAAGGTCGAAGTTTGATTTTGTTAAGCACGCTGTTTTGAGAGCTGTTGAAAACACTGGGAAAGAAATTTTCCGGCAGCATTTCCAATAGCTCGACTTTTTCTTTCGCGTTAGCGATACATGCCAATCGGGTAGGTAATTGGTGGTGTACGTCGCATTGGTCCTTCAACGGTGGCTTGAAAACTGTCGGCAGCCAGGAAAGTGTTCCCTCAAAAAAACGTCACTTGCCATCGTACGAATGTGAAAATTGTAGGAATGGCACTTTCGTAGACTATCGTTAATTAAAAAAAACTCCTACGTTTTCCGATGGTTCTACGCTGAAACCTTTCCGAATGAAATGCTTTTGACCAGCCGCGTCCAAGCTCCAGAAGGTTTTAATTATTTCCATCTTGTCATCTTTAGAAACCAAATTGACGCAATTCTTGACACATCCGAAATTCTCCAAAATTACGGCATGACCAAGGCGCCGTCTTTCTGCAAACTCACGATTCCGAGATTGTTTTTTGTCCGCGAATTTGTTGTTCCGGCATTCATTGATTCCGTCTCAGTGGCAAAAAACTACTTTCTGAATCATGATTCGCTTGTATAAAACGTGAAACATTATTCATCATCATCAGGGACCTTTTCTTGATCCGCATTTGAAGATGAAGTATCTAACGCTGCATTATCTTGAGAATCATCATCCACCGACACACGTTTTTCAGCTTTTATGGAACAAGAACTTTTACATGTTACATTGTCACCAGAGTGCTTTATAAGCTGATCTGCATTTGAAAACAAGAATTGGCTCACATTATCGAATATCCATGATCCTTTTCTTTCTCATCCGACAAGAAAGAAGTGAAATTCGACCAAAATCCTTGCATTTTTTCACGACTTAATTTTAATAACTTACCGATTCTTGTCTTCTCAACAAATCCACAATCAGCATCGGCGGAACTTTCATCACTATCATCAAAGTAGCTCTTGATTAGCTCTAGGACATTTTGATTTCGTAAAGAAATGTGAAATCTCCGCGAATTGCAGAAAAACAGCTTAGAACAACAATTTTTAACACGTACGAGTCGGTCAAAAAATAACATAATACCCTAACTGGAGCAGGTTTCACGTCATTTTATGGTTAAAATTTATAATTCTACATTTTTGGCTACGTTACATGGGAAGGGAGGGGTGTTGAACATATCTTATGAATGTACTACATGGCGACGCATATTTGGTCAAAGCATGCGCAGTCAATGTCGTGAACAAACAGAATGGGACTGGTATGCGGTTACATTTATGCATGATAGACAAAGTAACTGCATATCATGTCCCAATGCGTTTTTTCCTCAAAAACACATTTTTTATATTTTATTTTGGTTGTATAGTAAACACCCGAATAGAAATGGTGATGTAAAAAATATTAGCAGACATCTTCCAAACATTAAATTTGAATGTGGGTTGTCGTATTCTAAATGTATTCAGAGTTCAAAGTAACGCCCTAGTACATATAAATACAACATATTTAAACTTCACATTAAAAACAAACGTATTGATGATGTTAAATTTAACATCAGAACACGTCTTATAAAACTAGAATCTAAATTTACATGACAATCAAACGTTATGTATGTGTGAAATGTTGTGTACCTAAGACATCTAAACACGTCTGATGACATTATAATTGGCCGTTACCTTAGAAATAAACTTCATTCTACTGTAAAAGACTGCAGGTCTACAGCATTAGAAAACTTCTTACAACATAAGAATGAAACGTTACAATAGAATCAAAGGTCTTTGTGAAGTAAAATGTTGTATTCATAATAAGCCAGAATACATCTTGTGTCATAACAATCACACGTTGCGTTGAAATCCATGTTCTTATAGATGTAAAATTTCGTACTCATAAAATATCGGTAAATATCCGATGCGATTAGAATTAAGTGTGAATCGTATAGGGTTTATATGCTAGTAATGGACCCCTTAGTAGAAGCTTTGAACATTTTCGATGTATTCCATAAGAATATTATTAACTATTTGTACAACAATCCCACATTTGATGAAAATAACTAGTCATTTACACAAAATTATAGTAAACTCTATTTTTGAGGCTAGGTTTTCCTAGTAAACATCGATAATTTGCGCTGATCATAATGTGCCTATTATGGACCTATTTTGCTTATTTTGGACCCGGGTCTATAATCGCATTATAGACCCAGGTCCAAAATACGCATATCAACTAATTTGATCTAAAATGATTGATCTGACGCTGCTAAACCAATTTTTATCTCGTAGACAAATAGGGTAACGCATATATTTTGGACTTGTATATATTATAACCACCTTCAAATAGAAAACATTCTAAACGCATCCGATGTGTAACAACACCTGTGTTGAAATCTATCTAGCTACAATCTAGGTATTAAATAAAACTATTACAATATGAGATGCAGTTCTTCATATTTCAGGAAAAAAATGTTCTACGCAGATTGTCAAATCTCATATATTACGGAGTTGTTGAACTTTTATTTTTTTGGTAAATGGTAGTCTTAAATTGGCTGTAACTCAAAATTATGTTATTTAGCAAGATTCTATTTGGACTGCCGATGCCAAACAGTTGACGTAACCGTAGCAGAGATGACTATTTGCTAACTCTTCTGGAAAAACACAAAGTTGTTTTTCGGAAGCCGTGTACTGTTTCGAAAACATTTAAGCTATTACATTCTTCTCCTTTGGACACCAAGCAGCGCGGTCATCAAGTGTGCTGTGCGTCCTTCGCAGACATTACCACGGTTGGGTTGAATGCAGGCACAACATGTTGCATTCAAATTAAAAAAAAACTTAGCATGATAGAAAGTTTGTGTCAAAGAGAGAGATGTAGAACACGTTCAGAGCCATATATTTGTTCTATCAACCACTGCTGTTTTTTTTTCTTCTAAAAACATGGAAAAAAACCCTTAAAAAATGAGAAGTTTCAAACATGTTTATCCCTAAGACACTAAATTACAACAACTCAACATATATATAAAAAATTTAAGTAGAAAACTTTCTGAGCTTTCGAATGAAGAAAATATAATCTTGCTAAATATCATATTGAGTTACAGCCAACTTAAGACTGACACGTACCAAAAAAATAAAAGTTCAATAACTCCGTAAACTATGAGCTTTCTCATTGTGCGTATAACTTTTTTGTTTCTTCAAATATCATCCCCTATCGCCCCTGATATTGGCACTAAGGAACCGAACACCGTATATAATGTATTTTACAGCAAAGTTAACAAAATACATACATGACCAGAATATATTCGTTCCCGTACACTGATAGAAAAGTAATGATAATATATTTGTGTCCGACACATAATTTTTTGCAATCTGATCAACAAATGATAGCTATTTTTAACCACTCATACTTCCTATGTGTACACAACACCACTTATACTTTTCATTTGTCAAATATGTGTTTCTCAGTGGGCTCTGTTTATGTGTGAACGAATCAGTCTTATGTGGCACTTTCCACGGATATGAACAAAGTTGGTTAAATTCGGTACATTTACCCTAGTTGAATATGTTGAAACATTTTTTTATGTGGAATAGACCAAATCACTCCGGTAAGTGGCTGAAGAAATCCAATTGGAATGGATACGAATCCTATTAGCATCGGCTGGTATGCTGTGCGATGAAAATTCTAATCATATGGCTTGTGTGTATGTGTGAGTAACTCCGCCCCTCAGATTTGACATATACTGGTGCCCTTGTGTTCAGAAATTCGTGTGTGACAAACAAGGACGGGTGACACGACGGCTGTTGCTATCTCTTATACCCTGTTATCCATCTTTGTTTTTCACACAGGAATTTCTGAACACAAGGGCACCAGTATCTGTGACACTGCCATGGAAGAGTATAATTGAATTATGTTGGGGGAGAAAATGTGTATTTTTGAGCATAGAAAGTGCAATAAAAATTAAGAAATGAGGTGAAGTGTATTAGCGCTGTAGGTAATGCAACTGTGGATAGTGGAATGAAGAAAATTATTGTAGTGTAATGCTTGCAAAAGCCCTGTGAATTCCGCTGAAGCGCTCTCTATCGCTAATCATCGAATCAAATTGCTTCAGGAAAGAAAAAGTGTATGTGTAGTGGTGAATGATGGTCTGACGCGCGATGTTTTGACCTATTTCATTCTGCTTTTGATTTACCGTTCGGATCCGGCAAACGAATCATTGAAGGCTTATACCAGTAAAAAAGTGCATTTGTGGATTAACCTTTTTCTCTAGCTGAGCATCCGAAACTACATTTCCCAATCCCTTCTGGAAATCAAGCGAAATTTTTGTTCCATATGTTTCATCCGCCGCTGCATATTCGCTGTCAGTAAAACGAAATCGCCCTCATCAGGAGTAGTGGTGTGATTACAACATGACAGACAGTTCAATGTGACGCGGCACGACAGTTTGTACACGGATGGTAATGGTAAGGTTGCCTGCTGCTCTGTTGCTTCGAGGATCTCGGTAAGTCTGGATCTGATGAAAGTACGACACAGGAATGAAAGCAGGTGAAGGAAAAATAAATCTGGTAAGTGGCTGAAGAAATCCAATTGGAATGGATACGAATCCTATAAGCATCGGCTGGTATGCTGTGCGATGAAAATTCTAATCATATGGCTTGTGTGTATGTGTGTGTGCGAGCGCATTCGATGGTAGCTTAATTTTTCAACGAAATGAAACACAGCAGGCCGTTCATGCATCGTTGCTATAGCAACTACCGTTACGAAAAGCATGATGGAAATGGAAGAACCAATGTTGCCAGTTATTTTCTTCCTCATTTTTAAGCGCAAATGACAGAAAATATATTGATTTATCCGACAGAAAATATAATTTATCCAGAATAAATTTGATATCCCACTATTTCGCTACATATTAGTATTATCATTCTTATTATTATTATTATTATTATTATTATTATTATTATTATTATATTGCCGTTCAATATGCATGAGCAATCATCTCTAGGAATGCAAAATAACTTTTCAGAATTCATATAGATATATATATATATGTTGTATGTGTCTATGTGTATGTATGTATACAAAGGTATGTATGATGCGTGATTTAGGATCAATCATGGAGTTTCCAGGTATCGAGGAGTAACTCTCAATTCCTTCTCGTAGCTATGATACATTGCCTAAACTTTTAGCTTCATGATGGATATGCGAGCCCTTCTACGGTCGCAGCAGGACAGCAGACCGCAGCCATGTGTCATTGTTATTATTGTTATATTACTTTTAGCTTTTCATTGTATTATCCTTTCACTGTGTTTCATATACTATATAAATGACATTGCAAATTGATTTTCATGATTTACTTTAATAATATTTTATTACTTTTACCTCGGAGCGTATGGTACGGTATGTCCACGCATCCTTCCTCCCCTGTAGATTCACAAAATGCGTTGTGGTTCAAATCTATTCATTTGAATCCAACTCAATTTACAGAATCATCTTTGCGGTAAATGCAACGCAGTAGGCCTGGCCGCTTTGACGCTTGTATCATGTCTTTGATATACTGCAAGCATCAATATTGACAAAAAAAATAATTGGGCGTCATCTAACCCAATTATTTCCAGGATGCTTTCTTGTACTGGCTGCGTTTGTATTAGATTAGATTAGATTAGATTAGATTAGACAAGGGCACCAGTATCTGTCAAATTTGAGGTGTGACGTCACTGTGATCTACTCTATACAAAACAGACATACACTACTTCAGCTTATTTTCCAGAAATCTGTAAAATTTTATCGAATTCTCAACAGCTGAACGTCTGGTAATCTGATTTTACGGATTTCGGTAAAATTTCACCGAAATCCGTAAAATCGGATTGCCGAACGTTTAGCTGTTGGAATTCGGTACAACTGTACATATTTCTGTAAAAAAAATTGAAGCGTGTATAAAAAATTATTTATTATTTCATTATTCAAGCATGTAAGGACAGGTCCAGATTATCTGTATACATTATTTTAAATTCTTGAATATTCCTCATTCCTTATGAAATACGTTTCTACACAACCATTATAAAAGAGGCTAAAAGCCTCTATAAAGGCAAAAGGTCCTACATGAATGTTGTTCCAGTCTTCGACCTATAATACAAAACTTGTAAGGTTTGTACAAATAGATCGAAAGCGAGTGCTGGCCCTAATTGCAAACTCCAAAATGCCACCAAATTCATCCAATCTGATCACTTTGTATTGGACGACTTTGCGTTGCTTTGCTGACTTTGGTAGCCATTATTTGGTAGACGTTGCGTTTGGTAGACGGGCCGTTTGGAAGACCTCTCCTAGCTCTTCCAGACCAGCTTTTCCCGAGACAATACTTGAGGGGTTGGAAATAGGCAACAAAGCACTTCCAATCAGTCGTATAATGGACCCTTAAAGTGTATACATTTGTTTACAATTTTTAATTGTTTTTATATCTGCATAGTAAAATTAAATATAAGTACTATGCATTAACGTGTTGAAAATGCCTATTTATTATCTACAATTTAGTCACATGATCAGTTTCCTTTTTTCTCTCCTGTAACGAAAATTATTACAAATCACTGTACCATGCAGTGCTCAGGTAAAAATAATTAATAATGATGTTTTATGTGTGAAATTTGTGAGGAATCATATTCTAACCTTTGTTTTAGTGTTGATACTATGTGTTTTAACTGACAATGCTTAGGTTAAATACAATAATAACGAAATAATTGCAAATATATGGCAGGGTGTCCATTATACGCACAGGGTCCATCATACGCATTCAATCCCTATGTTTTGGCGATATCGGTGCATATTTACTTTATGTACATTACTCAACACCCGAATAAAAATTTACCTTAGCCTAACATGTGATTTTGATGCTCTCAGATTATTTGGTTTTAATGTTATTATCTACAACTGAAAACATCCGGAAACGATACACCGTCACGTTTTTCTACATCTGAATGCATCATACATCATCTCTTTTATTGGATAAAATCGACACTTGAAAACATATGTAAAATGTTTATTCATAACCTTTAATACATCTGAAAACATCAAAAATCCTTTGACTGTGCTGTTTTATTCAAATACATTTGAAAACATCAATATGCTTTGATATCTTAAAACATCAGAAAAACATTTTATTTGAATGTCAAAATCATGACGTTAAAGGGACATTGGATTAGAAAAAAATTGTTTGAAAATGTCTGATGTTAACATCATGTTACCTTGCCTAAATACAGCGAAATCGATCTGATCTCTAATGTTCAACGTAAGATGTACATTTGAATTTCATGTTGATGTAGACATTGAAATCAGACATCAACCTGATGTAAATTTTTATTCGGGCAGTGCATACTGTTACATATAATCTATCAAAATGTAGAGCAAAAAAGAACGCCAAACAGGCTAAATCAAGAAAAATGCTTTTCCAACTTAAATGATCGTTTTCTCGGTTTGCTGTTTTTCAATATGGGACAGATATGCGGTTACAGGCAGTATAGCACTGGGCTTTTTTAGTAATCGATTGGATCAAGGTGATGAGTCCTTGAAATACTTCCACGATTTTTGGAAGCAGCAGGAAGCAATTGCCGATAATTTTGGTGGTTGTGATGATGCTCGATAGTAAAAACTTCTTCATCGGTAAACAGCACTGACCGATAGCGGCCCTCGGATAAGCGGATTAGGAGTACCTTAGCTTTTCTCAACCGGTTTGCTTTCATAGTGTCATTCAAGTAGTGATTCTTGCACAGTTTATATGACTCAAGCTTCAAATCGTCGTGAACTATGCCTCCAATGGAAGATTTTGAAATTTTCAATGATTTCACCAACTTTCGGATGAAAATCGAATAATTTCACTGATTTGTAACCGGATAATCTCGCGCATTTGTAGAGTTCCAACGGTGCGGTTTTCCCCCTCTCTACTCATTCTTATAGCGTTCCAAGATGTTTTATCGTTTTATTCCGTCACTCATTGTTGATTTTGCCATATTCAGGGTCTTTGCAATCACTGAAACAGTTTTTCCTTTTCGTAAAAGTTCAATCACGCCGGCGCGCAACTCATTTGGCTTCATTCTGAATTAATTTTGAAATCACAACTGTGCCATTCTTACTACGTACAAAGACAATCGGTCAAGATTTCAAACCATGTAGGTATGCTTAGTTAATCCGCTTGGTTGTGTTGAGGCATGCCGATAAAGTCTGTTTTGGCAGACACCCTGTACAGCACAGTGTTGCGACCGCTGCACAATGGTCCAGAATGCGAATTTAGCTAGAAAGATACATTTTCAGCCTAAGTTTGAAGTTTTGGAGCAAAATTGTCTTTAACAAAGTTGTTTCTAATAATGAGATCCGTTTTTGGTGTGAACGAAAACAAGAGTGGTCCTTGTTTTCAGAGAAATCGAAATTCTAACTTGTAGACATAATGTTTGCATTAAAAAAAATGGACAAAAATTGCCGATTTTTCATGGGTTTACCTTAACCCCCACTGACAAAACTACCCATGCAGCATCAATCATAGTAACCCATGAGTCAGCAGACAAAATTTGACAGCTCTATCAGTTGAATTCTAACCGTGATGGCAAAAACAGTGAAGCAAATTCATTCAGAAATGTCCGCGTTCAAATAACGGCACCCCACCGCGTCGAAAACGGACATCGTGGCACTTTGTAGACGCCGGATACGCCAGTTCCGGCATCTACAACATCTTGGCCTTAATAGACAACAATCAAAGCATCGAAAGAATGCCCGCTTGTGGACGGGCGAAGACCCTGAGCGACCAAAAGGTCCAAAAGGTGCTGAAGAGGAAGACCGAGGGAAAAGTGACTACATCGCTGCGTGCGCTTGGCCGGGAGATCGGTTCAACCGGCCAAACAGTGAAAAAGTAGCTGGCGAACATTAACATACATGTCAGGAAGCAAAAGTCACGTCCACTGGTTTCGGAGCTGCAGGCAATGACGCAGTGGCAGTGACCTATCTCGCCCATATGGGCGAAGATGCGGTGTTCTGACCGGATCTGGCGTCGGCCCACTACTCGAAGCGATCGTTGGAAGAGATGGAACGGCTGAATATCGATGTGGTACCCAAGTCGACGAACCCACCCAACCCAATCCGAACCCAGCTGCGTCCCATCGAGAATTTCTGGGTCAACCTGAAGTGTAAGGAAATTGATAAATAAAACAAAAAAAGAACTCAAAAACATGCCAACACGCATGTTTTCGTCCGTCATGGCGAATGTTCCGGTTAACTGCCGGAAGGCCGCTCGCAATGGTGTACAATTTTTTTTGCAAGTAAGCTTAAGTAGTTACAGTGATTCAATTTCAATTTTTTCAATATTATTATTTCGAGGTTATGCGTCTATGTAATAGTGTGGTCTTTACCATTCATCAGTACTAGTTCATAACTGTCAAATTGTCTTTAATGTGCGGATGCGCGTTGATTTATCTTGTAAACACTGAAAATATACACAAAACCGTATTCGTACAGCCGTGGTTTTCGGTAAAGTGCTCCAATTTATCAGCGGTTTTCTTTGTTGGTTGACTTTTGTTAGGTAAATACATGCTGTAAGTACGGAACGGAGCTGATTTACATAGTGATTTTCGTTATGTTTGTAGTTTACGGCCACAATGGCGAGGAAAGGCAAACATACCGCTATTGTAGAGCGAGAGCTCGTCATCACGCACCACAAAGACGGAAAATCCCTCCAAGAAATATCAAACTTGGTGAAAAGACCAAGATCAACCGTCCAGTACATCATAAAACGGTTTTTAGAGGAGAAAAGGATCGTCGATGCACCAAGGAATGTGAACAGAAAAAAACTGACACCGCAAGATGAACGCTTTGTGATGAGAAAAATTATAGAAAATCCGAAATCTTCTGCTGTCGACATCACGAAAGAACTTAATCAGCAAAATAAAGTGAAGGTTTGCCCGGAAACAGTCCGTAATGTGCTAATAAGGAACAACTTTAATGCAAGGGTGCCTAGGAAGAAACCGTTCATCAGCCAGAAAAATAAAAACTTCGATTTGACTTTTGCTAAACAGCACGAGAACACCCCAACATCTTATTGGGAAGATGTTGTATTCGTAGATGAGTCGAAATTCTACATATTTGGCTCAGATGGTCGAAGGTCTGTTTGGCGGAAGCCGAATGATGAGCTGAATCTAAAAGCAACGGTTAAACATGGTGGAGGTGGGGTGATGGTATGGGGGTGTATGTCTGCTAAAGGTGTAGGCAATATGGTTTTATCGATGGTATTATGGATCAAAATGTTTACTTGAACATTTTGAAGCTGAATTTGAAACAAAGTGCCTGAAAAATGGGATTAGATCAAGGGTACAAGTTTTACCAAGACAATGACCCAAAACACAAAGCACTTAAAGTTCGTACGTGGTTACTTTACAATTGCTCAAAAGTTATCGATATTCCACCCCAATCTCCTGACATCAATCCCATTGAAAATCTATGGGAATATTTGGATAAAAAAGTGAGAAACCATCATATTTCGTACAAAAATGATCTTAAGTCATAACTTGATGGAAGAATGGACAAACATTCCTCCCGAATACACCAAAAAACTCGTTGACAGCATCCCAAAACGGTTAAAAGCTGTTATAACGAGCAAGGGTTACCATACAAAGTATTAAATCTCAAAATTGATTACAATCTCCTAAGTCGCGTAAATATTAATAATACTGTACGAATTTGAATTTGCCCGAATTTTGGCATATGTTTCAAACTTTAATCGTTTAAAGTGGAATGATAGTTATTTTTTCAAAAACGAATTATATATATTAAAACTCACATTTCATACTTTAAATATATGTAAATAAAGTTTCATAAAATCTACTCGTTTTCCTTCATATCTAAAAAGAAATGATTGGGGTAGTGGTGTACGAATTCGGATTTGAATCACTGTACCTTCCATGGGAAATTTATCAAACGCAATTATCTGTCTTAGCTTTTTTTTATCATCATCCGAAAAAAGTCCATTTTTATAATGCAAACGTTATTCCCACCTCCATACTTCATTGTCTTCAGGATGTATCAAACCTTGTGTGCTTCTCCAGAAGCTCTTCAAACCCTCGTGCGCCGTTTGTGACCGAATCGTTCAAACTTACGATCGTCCGTCCGTAAAACCAGTTTCCAGAAGTCTACGCTGCGCTGTGTTTGTATGCCAAAGTGACTTCCATGCAGAACGGTTTGGTGTTTCAACCAGTGCCAGTAAAAATCAATTCATTTGCTCTCAAATAAGCTGAAAATGAAGACATCTTTAACGGACAGACTAAATATCTTCGTGAGTTTGACTTTTGAAATGACAGTGTTCTCTTGACCAGAGCAACCGCTGAGTTTCGCAGTCATTTTTGGTTTTGTTCATTCGTCGATGGATGTTCATTATGTGCTGTTGTCAATAGAATTTTGCACGATGACGTCACTAGTGAACGTGTGGTTCATCCTGATGAATGGAATTCAGTTTTGACAGGTATTCGTGGTTTGTTTGTTTTCGAATTCAAACAGATGAAATAAACAAACCACGGACTCCTGTCAAAAGAAATTCCTCCGATTCATTTTGCGAGGTTATGTTAGGTTGGTGTAAAACTCAATTCGTGGTTTGGTTATTCGATCAGCTGGTTCGAATTCAAGCGGATGAACTTCCCTCAACTAAACAAACCACGGACACCTGTCAAAAGATACTCATCCGATTCGTTTTGCGAGGTTATGTTAAATTGGTGTAAAACTCAATTATGAAACGAGACTCTATTTTGCTGTGCTATCTCTTATACTTATTAATGGGACTTTCAGCCGGAGGCTGGTTCGTCTCACTTTTGACTGTATTATTATCGCTTTAATCACATGAATAACAATAATTGCTCATTTTCTTCTGTTCTCAATCATAACAGCCACCCATTGTGCCAAAGTTCGTGTTCGAAGGTGACACCAGCAACTTTGACGACTACCCGGAAACGGACTGGAAGTCAGCCCGATCGTTGGACAAGGTTGAAATGCAGCTGTTTGAAGATTTCTAGAACTGATGCAACATTTGCGCCGAGAGTTTGGAAGGATCGGAACGTGTTAAACAAACACAGATGTTTTAGTATCGTAAGAGTGGATTAGTTGCTAGTAGATTCAAACTGTTGCTAGTTGTAAGACAACACTGAAATATTTATGTTTTAAAATACTTAGAAGAAACATGAAGGAAAATCAAATGCTACTTTTCCAAATCTTTAACAAAATAAGTCAAAAAGAAAAGATGGTAATTTGTTTTGGGAGTTTTTTTTATGTTGTAAATATTGTTCCATTGTCCAAACGATGGAAATTGTTACAATCTCGCAAGACTTATGGAGCAGTTACTGAAATGTTCCCAAATTGGTAGTGTACTTAGAGTGTATGGTTGGAAAGCATCATTTAAATGTTAAGGTAATAGATTTTTTTTTACTCATTAAGGCAAATTCTAAGGAAGAGGAACTCCAGATCCTAGCGTAGATTGACGATAACCTTTACCAATAAGTTATTTAAAAAGAAACAACCACATTCACTGTGATAGAGAGAGAGAAACCGAGGTTTGTTTAGCAATCCCTAGAAACATAGCTTTCAATTAACCGTCACCTACTAATTTGATTAGTGATTAATATATTACTGTAAATCCGATAAGCAGGTCCATTTTGCAACTGCGATAGAGAGAAAGGAAACAAACATTATCTATGAGTTTTAAGTCTTAATCCTTATTAGTTTGGAATAAATTTGTATACCTAAGAAGTGAATAGCAGATGAACACAATGAGGATTCTCCACAAAATTATCTTTTTAACTGATTGAGATAATCATCATCGTTGCAATCAAGAAATCTAGCCATATCTTTGTTTTCAATATAATCCTCTATCAATGAAATTCCGTTTCCCTTATACGTAACTGCTGTTGAAAAATTTCACATACATTTAAAAAAATAGATTTAACAATATTGTGCCCTTTAAGTTCAATTATCAAGAATCAAAGAAAAGCAGAGAGCTTATTAGCGATTGTAGCAGTTAGAGTTATCTACCAACATGTCTTACTGGATAAATCTTAACTGTGTAACAAGTCATAAACATTGGATATTTTTTTCCGAGTTCGAAACTGTATTAAAATTGTGAAATCCCTTGTCCCCTAACCATTAGGAATCAGTCACCAGATGCGAACAGCGCGCCGTTGAGCCTTTCGTTGGATTGTCTGGCTAATTTACGCATGTCTCCGCTGCCAGTACAGAAAACCCATCCGGCATCCGGGGAAATGTTACTGATTGGCGGGGAAGTTATAGGTTTTTGATTTATCGTCTCACAGCTACAGACACAAATCCGCGGTCGTTCGGGTAGACAAACGTTACCTCGTGGTCGATTCTTCAAGCAAAGGCCAAATTTCAACAACATTATCCATCAGATCAGAAACGATATTTACCTTCAATTCACATTCCAAAAACTGATACTGATCACACGGTTCCTCATTGTCAGCTGGTTCTATCTCAGGATGTTCCTCACTGACGGAAGTCTTTTCATTGCTATCCTTGTTCAGTCTCTTACGGTTTATATGCGAATCCCGCAAAGCAAAAAAGTATTCGCGAAGATATTGATTATACTCCCTGTGAAGCGATTATGGATAAATACAAGTTGAAAATATCGGAAATAATCCGTTAGGCTTACGCAGTTCCAGGTTCCCAATGGCTCCTGGCATCTTTTGTATAGTTCTCAATGTCTTCATATAGATCCTCCTCACTGCTCCAGTCGCTTAAAGAGCAGTATTGCGTGGATTGGGTCTTATTGAACATCCTGTTTGCCCAGCGGAGCAGTTTGTTACGTTTACTCATTGCAGCAAGGATTGGTTAAATCTCCCGGAAATTCAGGAAATAAGCTTTGGGATGTAAAGGAGAAACGTGATAATTCAAATGTGAACGCGCCAGATTGTTTGATTTCGTATTTCGTCAGTCTCCTATCCCCCGACTGTGAAAGAAAGGGCTTACTTCAAGTGTGTACGCGAAGTTGGCCTTTCACGTGCATAGCGGCGTTCCGGAACAGAATTTTTCTAAGAATTATTTTACATTATATTCTATTATTTTCAACATCACAATCAGAATCTTGGGCACAAAAGCAAGTTTTTCGATCACAGTCAAGCTACTGTTCATAAAAATGTGTTAATTATGTGTCGGTTATCCATTCCCCATCCATTAATGTCACGCATAAAGATCGGTATCGTGTTCAAAATAAATTCCATTTTTTAATTCCGTTTACTGAAACCGAAAAGAAATTTCTGCAGCAGTATTCGCCTGAAAAGAACGGAATATAAAATTGGAATTTGTAAGATTCCCGCGCAAACTAATGAAAGCTGTCACTTGTACTTTCGGAGAAATGTTCCGCTAGATTATTTCGCAAGTGAATGTGACATTTCGTGCCGTGAAGATTAATTGTCTTAATTCCGCTTGGTAATATCATAGACTAACTCTAAGACCAGTAGGTCCCATACAAAAAAGAATTTTTTTTTTGGCTCAGTCAGTACTAGAACATCGTCCCAAGCTCGGTCCCAAGCTCAATAATGCACCCCTTATAATGAACTCACATGAACACACTCTCAAATACTCTGTCAAAATAACACAGCAAATCAAAACAAAGGCGCAAATATGTATAACAAGGTGCTGGCTTCAAGGTGTAATTCGGACCAAGGGGTTCTACAACAGTGAACCAATTTCAAATCGCTAGTTACATATTGATTGTTGGTAATATTGAATAGTATTCCGTGACCTTTTTTATTTTTAGGTCGATACTGGCCTTTATTCGAAAAGCAAAGTGAACTCACCGGAGGAAATATTATTTGAAGAGGTCGAGGAAGTTAACGTCGCGCAAGTCGATTTATTGCTTGGTTTGGACTTTCTGAGCAATCTGTGAATTGCTTTATTGGTAAGAAATTGAAAACTTATAATGATATGCGTATTTTAATAACTATTTTCTATTAAAGGCCAGTATCGACCTAAAAAGTGAAAAGGTTACGGAATTTTGTTCAATATTATCAAGCAGAATTTTGACAATTGATCTGGATGGAACAAAATGTCACCTTCACTTACGGAATAATTGAGCGGAACATATTTCCGAAAGTAAAAGTGACAGCTCCGATTGGTTTGCGTGGAAACCTTACAAATTCCAATTTTATTTTTCTTTCTTTACAGGTGGATACTGCTGCAGAAATTTCTTTTCGATTTTTTATTTTTCGGTTTCAGTGAACGAAATTTAACATGGGTTTGGTGTAGAAAAAGAAATTTCTTTCGAACACGATACCGACCTTTACAGAAAATCAGTTCTGAAATATTGAAGGTTGTTTAACGGAAAGAAATATAAATGTATGCATAGAATAAATTCTTGGGGAGAAAGACAGCAATGAATCAAGAAAAATCTAAGTATTTAAAATTAATGCTCTTTCATTCAAAATTCAACGGATTTCAATTGTTATCGTCAACAGAATCATTTGGCAAGGTCACAACTAATCTGCGGCTGGACTGTTTGTTAATTCATTGCATTATTGAATGAAGACTAAACCAAATTAAAATCATTTAAATTATTTCGAAATTAAACAGAATCTGGTTAAATTGACAATTAAAATATTTAAAACAAAAAAAAATTCTTCATGCAGGATATATTATTTATAGCCGCAAAATTTTTGTTTTAGTTTCAAAGAAATAAATTGTTGACAGCACTTGTTTTTTTTTAAAGATTCTGTATATGTTAATAAAAAAAAATATATATTCAGCAAAATATATTTTTATCTTTGCTCTTTTGACATATTTGAAAACAACAACAACATTCTATGTTCAATCAATAAAGATTTATTGTTGTATTCAACCATTAAAAATTATTAGCCACGGAATGATAATTTTTATTGTTGTTTTTAATACAGAATATTATTGATATTAAAAAACTTTTCGCTGCGTGTAAGGGGACTTTTAAGACCTCCTCACTTGTCAGGATTTTTGTATGGATCTTCAAAATATTTGTATCCCTCCTCCCCCTGTACTGCTTATAGGCTTAAAGGACCTTCCCTAAAAACATTAGTATCTTTGTTGTTGTTTTGATTCGTTATGTTATTTTGACACAATATTTGAGGGCGTGTTGATGTGGGTTTCGTTATTAAGGGCAAATATTTAAGCTTGGGACCGGTATGCTAGTACCAACAATCAATATGCAACTAGCGATTTGAAATTGGTTCACTGTTGTAGAACCCCTTGTTCCGAAGTACACCTTGAAGCCAGCACCTTGCTATACGTATTTGCGCCTTTGTTTTGATGTGCTGTGTTGTTTTTACAGAATATTTGAGAGTGTGTTCGTGTGAGCTTATTATGAGGGGCGCATTATTAAGCTTGGGCCCGAGCTTGGGACCTATTTGCTAGTACTGGCTGAGCCAAGAAAAAAAACGTATTTGTTAGGGACCTACTGATCTTAGAGTTAGTCTATGGTATTATGTTATCATAAACTGTCAATACAATGCTATAATTTTATTAACAGTGTATAGTTATCGTGCATGGTTTGCTTTTTTTTTAATTTGTTGACGTACGGTGGAGTCGTCACCTGGGGGCAAGTCAATGTCGTTCAGCTTAGGTCCGGCACATCGAGCAGTTTACTTGTGTTGAAAGCAAAAATATTGTAAACATTGCTGAGCACGTGGGTGATGACGTCAAACTACCATAACATTCCATACTTTGAGCTGATAGTTTGACATCACCATAATCAGCTGTTCCGTAAAAAAAGGTAAAATTGAGACGAAACACAAACACCACCATACATTTCCACATCTCACGAATACCAATAAGCCAGAGCCAATACGGACAATCTGTCAAACTAACATGTACACTCCAAAACGAATTTACTCTTAATCACATTATTGTCATGATTAATATTTTAATCTTGAATTAGTGGTATTATAATACGATTTAATGCGAAAATTAAAGATGTGTCCCCCCTAGGTGGAGATTTCATTCGCGTGATGTCTCGCTTCGTGTCCAATCATCATTCTTTGAACGCTCATTTATACCGAGTTGGGCGGAGCGACAGCAATCTCTGTGAATGTGGACAAGGATAGCAGGACGCAGATAACATTATTTGGTCATGTGCTGAGCATCGTGGAGTCAGATCTGAGCTTTATAATTCCCGTCGGGCTCGGGGTAGATAACCCAATGTACCGATTCGAGATACTTTGGCTGCACGCGATCTGGAGTTTATGAAACTCATTTATGTGTTTTTGACTAACATTAGCCTTAGATTGTAGTCAGTTTAAAATGTATGTGTTTCGTCCAGGGTGAGACCAGGCCCTACGTTGTGATTTTATTCTTTCTGAGACGACAATGACATACGAAAACAACGGACTACTTTCTTGATGATAATTTATTACCACCGAGAGGCAGCGTGCCAGCTCGGTGGGTAACGATACAACACTAAAACACCACTTAACTAAATACATCGATGTGTCGCTTTTATAGGTGACACGAAGTACGGATAATAGTGCCGTGCGCACCGCATCGCTACAATGGCGCATAGATACGGCACGCCGAGTGTTGTTCCACGCTGCCCACTTTAGCTACAATAATAGCATCAGGCTATCATTGCATGCTAGCCGCTCGCAATGGGTGGAAACAATACACGCTCCCGGGGGGACGCGTGTTTGGTGCTACTCAACAACAGCAAGCACGTCGTGTGCCGTTTGGGATCGAACAGTATGTTTACTATAAACATTAATTTTTTTTAATTTGTGTTCGCGAGTTTTTTTTCTCTGTCTCAAAAATGTTCAACTCAAACGAAAACCTAAAGTTGTCTAGTTATAAGTTATGATTAGACAATCTAGAATTTAGAATGAATGTGTTATGAAAACCAAACTTAAAATTCTCACACATCATCCGTTAAATTGTTATTCCTATTACCCTCGAGACGACCGAGAGTAATCCCCCTTACTTTAGTTTTAAGCACAGAGAACAGTACGGTGAAAGCAATCCAAAATATATTACTTTTCCCTTGGGTAAGAACCGTTCACCGTGCAGTTAAATTTCCGATCTGTCATCCGGCATCCATGTAAAACAACAAAATCTTACCCATCTAAAAAAGAGAATCCACGCGTGGAACAGTTTTAGGTTGCTGCCTATAAAGTATAAGAAATCATTATTGAGACTGACGTTATTGCGACGATTTTTTCCGCACCCGAGTTCTTTCCTGTGCATATCCCGGACTCTCTGGTGGGAAGTGATGGGAAGTTAGAAGGTGTAACGTTAACATTTCTGACCCATGCCACCCACCTACTGTGTCTAAGTTTTGCAAAGAGGGTTAATTGCAAGAGGTGAGTCACTTAGCACAGTCAGCCAGGCACACCGCCGTAGAAAATCTTACACTTTAATGGAACATGCGTGGCACTCAGTGGCACACATTTGACATTTGTACTTTTTGAATATATATCCTGACAGCCCTTGAAAATTGACGTTGTTAGAAGTTTTGGTGTTGTTTTGATTTGTATTTTCAGTCAAGCAACAGACTCAAGGTATTTGTGTCTTCAGTCAAGCAACAGATACAATGTATAGAAAACAATGACTACAAGTGAACTTTTGAGTTCAACTGTTGAGAACTGGTGTAGAAGGAGATGTTCGCTTATCATCATGAGGCAACATTTCATTTCCGAATGCCAGAATGATAAAGTCTTTGTACCCTCCTGCTGCAGCGCATTTCGTAAGCCAGAGCAATGGCCACAAAGAAACATCTTTGGAGCCTACTTCTTGTACCTCACCCAACGACCCAAATATCATCTCTTGTGATCCATTGAGTGGTCCAGAGAATCATATGCCAAATGATTCGAAAGGAATAGAGACCATGCAAGAAGAAAGGCTTGAATAAGATCATGATGGTAGAAATAAAATGCGCATTACATTAACAACTTAATATTGCTGGTTGCAGTGGTGATTGGACTCTACAAGTGCTTTTTGCACATTTTAAAGTGTGATAAAAGCGCACGTTTACGTCAAATCATTTTGTTTTCTTCGGTGCACTTATCCTTAATGCTAAAAGGTATAAGTTCAATGAAGACAGGAAACGATTTGACGTAAACATGCACTTTCATCACACTTTTTCTGTTTTTGTCGGAGTCCATTTTTAACTGCAATCAGCAATACTATTACATAGGAATCAATTGCTGTGTATAGTACAAAAACAGGATGAACTCCATTATGACCAGTTTTGTGTTCAGGATTCACCTGGCTTTGAAAACCCTTTTGAGGAAGTCATCTAGGAAGAAAACCAAACTTCTAAGATCTAGAACTTCCAAATTAATGTGAAATTTTGAATGAATATCATTTTTTTGTTACAGTGAAAATGTTGAAAATATTTGTTGAAGCTTTGAGTTAGTCAGCAAATCCAACCGGGAAATTCGATTGGATCAATTTTGTTATCACGCCGGGTGAATCTGCAGTTGAAGAGTGGATTTGCGTCTCGTTCATTGTTTTTGTAGGCGTTAGGGGATTGCTAAGAAAGAGGACGAATCAATCATATAAACACAACAGTTTGTAGGAATTGCTCTAACTTCCAGTGATTAGCTTCCTGAGCTCCGTTCTCTATCCATATTGTCATGCTGTCTGACACAAAGCAAAACAATTGCCTGGTTGCCAGGCGTAGCCAAAACAACACGATTGAACTTTCAAATTACCGTGGCACACATGGGCACCTACCGGCACGATGATCAGAACATCGGGGATCATCGTAACGCTTAGAGGCACACTGAAAAGAATGGGAACAAGAGATATTGTGCTGAGCGACTCACCCCTTGGTTAATTGCTCATTGCTTCAATGCTTGCGCAATTAACTTACAAATCATTGATTTTGGGATACCTTTGGAATGTTTTTCCCAAAGTATGCCCTAGATTTGTGCACTAGTAGAGTTCACTAGTTCGTTCCATTTCAAGCTTTCATCATCACTTTGTTCACCAACTTCGATGAAGTAATAGAACAAATCTATCAATGTGCCTAGGTCAAACTTGAAACACCCCATTAGACATTCCATACTAATTTGAATCGACAGTTTCGTTTATGATCACAAGCTGGCGTTTGAGCCTGGATGTCTGTTCTCTGTGGTTTTAAGATAAATAATGTACACTCAGCGAAATAATCTTTCGATTTTCATAAGATTGCTTTATGATTATTTGCAATAAGAATTCAGTATAAATTTCATAAATTTATCTTATGAAATATAATGCGTTGAAAAAATAAAAATATGGAGCATCCTGGATTGACCCTTGGACGTTGAGGTATGTTATTAATGTTTATTAAAATTTAAAAAAAAAAACCATTGCCAATATTAAAAAGTTGCGTTGGTTCTTTTTCGTACGCGCTAAGACAAGAAAACGGAAAATTCGGTAAAAATACCGAAAATCGCTCAAAAGTGCACATACTGAAATTATCGGTAAACATGGACTAACCGGGAAAAACATTAATAATTACTTATTTTTGTTCGGTATTTTTTACCGAAACTGCTAGCAGCTCAATGAGAGAATTTTTAACCAAATTTAGGTAAAATATAACGATAAAATCTGTAAATCCACTTTCCTGAAACATTAAGTAAAATCAAACGTTTTTTTTCGGTAAATTATACCGATACTTTAGGTTTTGCAACCAAAACCTAATTTTCGGTGAAATTGAAACTGTATTTTCGGTACTCTTATCTTAGCGTGAGAAGCGTGGCTAAATTAAAATGAGTGCGCTGCAGCGCTTCTGAAATAGCAGCGCTACTGTTGCCCATCGTTGAATAATGATGCTCTAACAATAGATTCCATCGAAATTTCAATGTGCTTTTTATTAGAAAATTGCCAGCCCCCTGCATACCCGAATAAAAAATTCTCATAGATTAACAATTGAATATATTGTAACCATACAATAGAATCTATAGTATCTACAATTAAAAGTATTGTTCATAACGATAAGATGACAATAGGAGTTATTGCTACCACAATAGAATCTAATGTAAATTGAGACATCGACAATAGATAAGGGGGGTTGTTATGTATCTTAACTATAGAAAACTTCCATATTTTCCGAACAAATTTGAGTCAATTACAATTAATTGAATTGTTTCACAATTGTTGAAAATCCTAGCACATAGAGTCAATTGTAGATCTATTGTAGTGACAATATGCATTTTTCATTTCTCTGATACAAGAACAATAAGATATATGGCCGCACACAAAATATAAATCTTGTTTTATTGAAAGTTTTGAGCTTTACTTCTGAAAAGCGTTTATTTTTCATTAAAATGAAAGTAAAATTATCTACAACAAAAGTTTTTCGTTTGATTTGAGAGTGTTATGATTCGGTTCGGTGTGTAAATTTAAAAGTGGTTTATTTTACTATGAAAATTGTAGAACTGTCAAATCAACCAACACAAAGCTAGTCATCGTCGTCATTGTCATTTTCAATTTTGAAATGTTGTTGTCTGCGTACGCATCTACTGCGTGCTTTGTTGCTCCCGTCCGCTTTCGTACGCCTTTGGTGAAAATTGCGAGGAGAATGTTTTTCGTGTTCGTTTTTGTAAAAAAGTACGTCGGCTGTTTTCGATTCAAATTGTGAGTAATTCTTTTCATTCTATTATTTCCAGGCGAAGGGTGATAACAGAATCCGATAGAATATGCTGGAACATTGGCGGATTCGTTCGAGATATGGGAGCACATTCAGAGGATGGATGCGTGAGGATGGACGAAGAAATAATTGGTCATACATACTACCTGCGGTGAGGCATGTTGTAAAAATGTGAAATATTCATCTTAAAAAAACTTTTGTATGTATAATATGTATAATGTATGTATAATATGTATAATATAACAACAATTTTTATTTTGCAATAAAAATAATTTGCTTCCATGCTACGCTTTTAGGTAGAAAATTCAACACTTTATCCGAAAAATAAACCTCTTGATGTAAAAACTATTTTCTATATCAATGCAAATGGCATATTTTTATTTTTATTACACGACACTTTCTCGTTGATAGTTTATTTTGGAATTTAAATTATTTGCTTTCCTTTTCAACGATGCCACGGTTTCGATTTGACAGTTCTACAATTCGTTTTGAAAGTTTCAACTTTTAAATGTACCAAGCAGGAAAATTTTGATTTGACAATTTGAACGTTTTTGTTGTGAAACCAAATCGCTTTCTACGAAAAAGAACCAACGCAACTTTTCAATTTTAGCAATGGTTTTTTTAATTCTAACAATCATTATTCTTTGTGTGCGGAAATAGATTTTAATGTTATTTTATATTATTGTATTGTAATTGTATGGTTATTTTTATCCGGGTATCCCGGATTGTAGATACTATAGATTCTATTGTATGGTTACAATATATTCAATTGTTAATCTATGAGAATTTTTTATTCGGGATTACCGATATGTTTTCCAAAATTAAAATTGCATATAAATTTCTCTGAAATAAAACAACCTCTCTTTACGCAAGACACCTTGCATTTGTGCACGTGCCTTTAGCAGCAAGTGAACAACGCTGTTTCAAAACGTCAAACCGTTTTTTTTTATCAAAACAAAAAAAAATCTCTCATCGTTCTGTCAAAAAGTACAAAAACCACCGTCTCCGTCGTCGTCGTCCGGGTTGCAACGACCAGCGGTCAGTGGAAAAGTGCGAATTCCTGAGCATTTACCGGAAATTTCCGGATTTTACGGAAGCTGACGATTTCCTGGACATTCTCTGTACATTGAGTTCAACATTTTACGTGTGAGGTTTCGAGCACAAGAAGGAAAGCGATGGGTGACATCCGCGACTGGCGTCCCTTCATTTACGGTGGAGTAGCTTCGATTACTGCAGAATTTGGTGAGTAATCCCTGTTTTTCATTCGAATTATTATTTATTTTGCTTATGGAATCTCAGATTGCTTACATAATAGGATGAGTATGTTATTGCAGGTACTTTTCCCATCGATACAACAAAGACAAGACTGCAAATTCAAGGTCAGAAAATCGACCAATCTCACACAGAGCTCAAGTACAGGGGCATGACCGATGCATTTATCAAGATTTCCAAACAGGAAGGAATGAAAGCGCTTTACTCTGGGTAAGTTGGAGCATATGAGATCGAAGAAGGAGGAAAGGGGTTTTTGTTTTAAATTGATTGTTTTCATAGCATTTGGCCCGCTGTGCTGCGGCAGGCGACGTACGGAACGATAAAATTTGGAACTTACTATACGCTTAAGAAGGTGGCAACCGAGAAGGGTTGGCTAGTGGATAAGGCGGGGAATGAGAATGTTTGGTGTAATGCTGGTTGCGCGACCGTGGCTGGTGCCGTGTCCAGCGCGATTGCCAATCCTACCGATGTGCTGAAGGTGCGGATGCAAGTGCACGGGAAGGGAACCAACAATGCTGGCCTCGCTAGGTGCTTCAAGGAGATTTACGTGCATGAGGGTTTGCGAGGGTTGTGGAGGGTGAGGCTATCGATTGGCGGTGCCGTACAGAGAGGTGGTATTTATGTTTGTATTTGGTTTCTTCTAGGGAGTTGGCCCTACGGCACAACGAGCGGCTGTGATAGCGGCGGTAGAACTGCCAGTGTACGACTTTTGCAAGTTGCATTTGATGGAAACATTCGGAGATCAAGTGACCAACCACTTTATGTAAGTGTATGCTGTTTTAACTAGAAATGAAAGGCGTTTTAAGAGTCATATTTCCAATCAGATCGAGTTTTATCGCGAGCTTAGGAAGCGCTGTTGCATCGACTCCGATCGACGTGATAAGAACGCGGTTGATGAATCAGCGTCGGGTGCAGCTACAGGTTCACAACCTTGGTCCAGGCGGAGGGGGCGGTGGTGTTGGAGGCGCTGGCGTCGCCGGTGGTGGCAGTGTTGCAGCTGTAACACCCACGTCATCCTCGTCGGCCAAGATCTACACAGGTAGTCTAGACTGTGCCATTCAAACCGTTCGGAACGAAGGCTTCCGCGCGTTGTACAAGGGTTTCGTGCCGACGTGGGTCCGCATGGGCCCGTGGAATATTATCTTCTTCATTACCTATGAACAATTGAAGCAGTGGTACTGAGATAGCTATTAAACATCAGACGGTACGAACCACATCACGCAAACACATAATATGTGTTGATTGAGGACAAGGAACATACGCGTAGGACGATGAATATTGGAAAAGAAATATGGAGGAAGTGAACGCGTACCGTTTATATTTACTTACCGATTTTTTGAGAAGAGGAACTGAATGATTTTTCGCTTTTATTTGTACCAAAGGTCTCATTTCGTCGGTTGGAGGCAACTGCATTCAATCGAATATGCATTTTCGCTAACCCATCGTTCATCGTTTGCATAATTTATTCTAAAGTAACATGTTATCCAGTAAGGTATTTTCTGTGCAGCACATATCTTCCATTGTCATGTCATAAAGTCGCATTTCGAACCTATTTTAAATTAACCAACCAACCAACCAAAAATAGAACTGTTAAATTATTGTGTTATCTAAATCTATTAACCCTCACCGATAAATCGGCTTGTTTCGCAATCGCTGTTGAGCTAAGCAAAAACGTTGGGTAGGAGTTATTGAATAACCAAAACCCGATAGACTTATGAGATTTAGCGGTCAACTGCATACGGATAACCGTGCACGATGTTAATCTGGCTTCTAAAACAACAATTTTACACATACTTCTTACCATCATGTGGCTAACCGCCGTACATATTTGTATAAGTAGATGTTATTTCAAGTTTATATTTTGAACGGAAGCAGAATATAAGAGTTAGTACAATCTAGAAAAGAGGTTATGTGTTCTATTCGTTTTACAGATGACGTCCTTTGTTTTCAGTTGGGGTTTAATGCTCGGGCCTAAACACAGAACAGCAGCGGAATATTATATAGTTGATGTTTCCAACAGGGAATAAATTTGCCTTTTTCGATTTCAAAACATGATATTTCATAGTAGGATATTGAATCTTAGTGACATCTCATATCTCCGTAAAACTTGTCCTTTAGGAGGGAAATAATGAGAGTATAACTAGGCGGGAGGGGGGTGGCGAGGAGGAGCTTCTGATTTTTTTCATAACGTAAAAGGCCGACGGAACATTTTTTCCCACGGAACTAAAATGACTAGTGTGCAATGTTTCCGGGCGGTCCGGCACTGGTTCGTTGTTCACACTCCCGGATGGATGTCATACTTTCTTTCGAATCATACTCATACTTACTTGCAAAAAAAAATACGCCCTTGCGAATGGCCTTCCAGCAGTTAACCAGAACATTCGCCATGGTGGACGAAAACATGCATGTAGGCATGTTGATCAGTTCTTTCTTCGTTTTATTTATCAACCTCCTCAGTTGTCGCGATAAAATTGTTGGAGTAGATCTTACGCTTCGGATTGGCCCAGATATTCTCGATGGGACGCAGCTGGGAGATGTTGGGCGGGTTCGTCGACCACAACAATATTCAGCCGCTCCATATTCTCCAACGATCGCTTCGAATAGTGGGCCGACGCCAGATCCGGCCAGAACACTACGTTTTTGCTCTTGGAGGTATTTCTTGATGAACGACGCAACTTCCGGCAGGCATTTCGTATTAAAAAATTCCCCGTTCCAGGCCAGCCCGAAGCAAAAGAAGAGCGGCTTAAACATCCCTTTCTCGCTGATTGTCAGCCACAGCAGCACTTTCTTGAGGAACTTGGTGTGTGAAACGAACGTTACTTGGGAGCTCACTTCCTTCGTAAAATACGAAGTGCCCTGCCAGTCGTTGCCATCTAGGGTGAGATAGGTCTCGTCGTTCATTCGAGTTTGACCATCTTATTGCAGCTCAGAAACCAGTGGACGCATCGTTTCTTCACATGTATGTTCATGTTCGCCAGGGTACTTTTTCACTGTTTGGCCGGTTGAACCGACCTCCCGGCCAAGCGCACGCAGCGATGTAGTCACTTTTCCCTCGGTCTTCCTCTTCAGCATCCTTTGGAGCTTCTTGTCATTCAGGGACGTCGGCCGTCCGGAACCGGGCTTTCTTTCTATGCTCTGATTGTTGCCTAATAGTGCCAAGATGTTGTAGATGCCGAAACGGGCGTATTTGGCGTCCAGAAAGTGCCGCACGATGTACGTTTTCGACGCGGTGAGGTGCCGTTCTTTGAAGGCGCACACTTCTGAATGGAGTTGCTTCACTGTTTTTGCCATCACGGTTAGAGTTCGACTGATAGAGCTGTCTGCTGACTCATGGGTTACTATGTTTGATGCTGCATAGGTAGTGTGGGGTTGTGTCACCAAGTCTGTATAGCAAACAGCCGTTTGTGATGGTGTTAGCTTTAAGCTAGAATTCATGATGTTTTATTAATTATAGTTCGCAATTACATCTTAGATTTACTTACAATTTTAGTGTAGGAATAAGTACATGGGAGGAATCTTTTTCTTCTATCCACGTTATCTTAGGTTATCTGTAAGGCGTAGTTTATAGATGTGGCGTTTAATTTCACAATATTTTCAAATAAATCTACTTACGATAGAAAGTAAATATTCTCACTTATTTTTAAGAAATTTAACTAGTTTTAAGGAATCTTACTGATCGAAAATATGTAAATTAAATAGAAATTAGAAGCAAAATTAGTATTTTCCATTTAATTCCAACTACCTTTTCTTATCTTGACAGATACGCGTATTTCGTCTACAATGTGCAGACTTCTTCAGTGGGCTTCAAATGGTGAGTTGACAACTTGGCAGGAGGGTGCGACCGACCTCTGGTCCTCACAAGTTCCTACCTCACGCCTCCACGAGTCATATGATCACAAAAGACTGCCAGCTGAAACATGGAGACGCTGGTTGGCGTAGCCTGGGCAATGTTGTCAATCCGACAATAGCGAAGTGAGGGGGTGCGACCGGTACATCATATCATAATTTTCCATTCTCATATCTTTCAGGTCTTCCAGGTCGTCAGGTATTACAAAATAATTTAAAATTTAAAATTCTTTTTTTTTTTCATGGCGGTCATACATTGCCTAAATTTTCTGGTTCATAATGGATGCGCAAGTTTGTCTACAATTGCAACAAAACAGCAGTCGGCACACATGTAATTTTCAATTCATATTACAATATACCCTCACTATATATTTTATCTTATAGGACATTGTTTATTCATAGCCTAATTCTGTATATTTCATTACATGTATTACGCCAGAAAGGTAAATTTCTCTCAGGTACCATACAGTTTAGGAGAGGAGGTCTTGCGGTTATAGGATGATCATCTTCTGGTAGAAGCAGCAGTAAGAATGGGGATCAATTTTCAGCTGTATCTAGCACCGTCGGAGTGGCCTTCTCGAAAGTAGCAATGGATGTATATATAGATGTGTAGATACTAGTATGTGTTATTATATGATGCATGTTTTTTACAAGCTCTAGCATATTTTCATTAATAGAAATGTTGACGACTCTCTCGACCACTCAACCTTTAATTCCTTCATTATATTTTCCATTAAATGGCGTAATATGACCTTAACATTTCAGTACACGATCATCAACTACTATTTGAGCGGTTCAGAGGAACACAGCTGTTCATCATTATTAATTGCATATCATAAATATAATATTATGGAAGAAGTAATAAAATAATTAATAAAATTTTAATTGCTTCAGTTTGGTGATCCGGCCGGTATAATTATTTTATTACATTATATCAAATAATAATCAAAATTAATAAATGCTCTTCATTCCAGAAGGTTATATATCTATATGTCATGATTAAATACGTAATAATATAATATTATGGTTTTATATACAATTGAATGCTTTATTGATATTTATACCTCAATGAATAACAAGATGACCTTCACATTCCAGAGATACAGTCACTCATCAGTGATACAAAGTGGTACGAAGCTGCATATTATTATTACTGCCTTAATATTATTATTTCAGCAGGTTAATTAATTTAGTTTAACATGGTTATCATAGGCTCGTGAACTCCAACTATTACATAATTTAACTAAATATCCTTATATAATTTTTGCTCTACTATATAATCATATATAACATATTATTATTACATTACATCTATATTTATATAAATATAATAAATACTGGGTTGGGAGGGAGCACCAGGGTATCATTCAAGCTGAAACTGGACGATGGTTTGATTGACTGCCTGAGTATAGGAGGGAACAAACAGTATCATTTCTTATCCTACCGATTCGAGTGTGGTGCTGCGAGTTCTACTCCAACAGTTTCAGGGAGAGTGACGCGCCCTTCTTAACAAGCCATCCTGTAGAAAGCTTAATGAGTATTGCGAATTGTGTTATTCGATTTGTTGGATCATATCGTTGGAAGGAGATTCTTAATTTCCCGTGGATTTCGTGTAAGTGTCTCTGCTTACGGGTCCACCCCTCCGTTTTTGGCCCTTCATACAGCGATAGTGCGAATTCAGATCGGTGGCCCAATTTGATCTTGCTGTTAAGTGGAGCTGCATCCAAGCCAAGGGCTAGAGGGGATGGTGGCTACCATACATACATACATACTTCTTCAGTGTCTCGTACTAATAACTTGACTGAAAGAAAACCTTCGCCACCTGCCGTATATATACTATTTTCTAAATACAAAACGTTTACCTATCATTATGTTGTTTATACCTATCTTATTATTAGTTTGTCTATACCTATCCCGAGTCAAAAACAAGTGTACTTAATATCTAATTCGCTTCTTTCTCATTTATACCTAACATACTTATTGTGGTAGCAGCGGGTGCTCCGCTTCGTCGGGTTTGATGTCGTTTGGGTAGTAAGTTGAAGAGCCATGTGTGACCATTGCCTTGGTCTTTGTTTAGTAGATTTTTGTTCTGTTGTTTGTTTATTTCTAAGCTTTCTGCGACGTCTAATTTCCAGGGTGTAGATGTAGTCCGTATATCACACCAGGAACAGACCACACTTACACCCACCATCAACACGACACCGATGGTCCACTCCATTGAAGGACTGGTTGTTAACTCGATCGACGACCGCATTCACGGAAGAACAACTGACTCATCTCAACAAAGGATTAGGATACGCGGTTACAACCAAGCCCGACGTGGAACAGATCATCATCGACGTGGAGACAGCAATTACAAACACTCTTCCGACATCTTTACAAAACACAGCCAGGACTATCACTTCGAACATTATTAAGGACGGACAGAAACAAAAACACAACAACGAGAAGGAAATTCGCATCGTTAAGGAGCTGAAGTCAAAGCCTGTTTTTTACCTAAAAGCAGACAAAGGCAACAGAGTCGTCATCATGGATAAGGAGGACTACGACAAGCAGATGGCTTCTAAGATCAGTAATGGTCCTTATAGGCAGCTTCGGGTAGACCCCCTACCAAACATGGTGAAACACGTGGACAAAACACTAAAAGAGTGTAAAGTAGTATTAGGGGATGCAGCAGTCCGTCTTCGTGAACCAAACCCCATCCTCCCCAGAATTAAAGGCCTCCCAAAAGTCCACAAACCCGGAAACGAAATGAGGGAGATTGTTTCATCTGTAGGATCTCCAGCCCATAAGCTAGCAAAATGGCTAGTAAAAGAATTTCAAGGTATCTCCGAGCAATTCCCAACAAGCTCAGTTCGCAACTCCCAGGAATTTGTACAACAGCTACAGTCATCAGGTCATATAAATGACAATGAAGTAATGGTATCTTTCGACGTCACAGCCCTTTTCCCTAGCGTACCGATCAAGGACGCAATTAACCTTCTAGAAGATTGGCTTTTGAAACAAGGAGATGACACAACATGGAAGCAAAAGGTGCGGATGTACCTTAAGCTGACCCGACTTTGCATGGAAGAGAACTACTTCACTTTCAGAGGATCATTCTATAAACAATTAAAAGGAGCCCCTATGGGAAATCCTCTATCCCCATTCCTCTGTGAACTGTTTATGGCGAATTTGGAAACAATCCTAAAAGCGAAAGGATTACTCCCAACTCGTTGGTGGAGATACGTCGACGACATCTTCGCCGTCGTGAAAAAAGACGATCTCTCCCTGATTCTTCAAGAAATCAACAATCTCCACAAAGACATTAAGTTCACCCATGAAATAGAAAAGGATGGAAAACTTGGCAACAAGGTTCAAGGAGCATCTAGCGGAGGTAACTAAGGCTGTCAAACAGAACGAGAAAGGAATTTCACATAACTTCAAATCAACAGTCGCAGAACACATCTTCACGGAAAATCACGACATAACGACGAATGACATCACAATATTACGGACTACATCTACACCCTGGAAATTAGACGTCGCAGAAAGCTTAGAAATAAACAAACAACAGAACAAAAATCTACTAAACAAAGACCAAGGCAATGGTCACACATGGCTCTTCAACTTACTACCCAAACGACATCAAACCCGACGAAGCGGAGCACCCGCTGCTACACAATAAGTATGTTAGGTATAAATGAGAAAGAAGCGAATTAGATATTAAGTACACTTGTTTTTGACTCAGGATAGGTATAGACAAACTAATAATAAGATAGGTATAAACAACATAATGATAGGTAAACGTTTTGTATTTAGAAAATAGTATATATACGGCAGGTGGCGAAGGTTTTCTTTCAGTCGAGTTATTAGTACGAGACACTGAAGAAGTCTGCACATTGTAGACGAAATACGCGTATCTGTCGAAGATAAGCAAAGGTAGTTGGAATTAAATGGAATATACTAATTCTTCTTCTAATTTCTATTTACCGGTATTCCACTAAACAGCTCAAACCCTCTAGGATTCATGTAAATTAATTTCGTCTCCGCACAACAATGTGTTTTTGTTATAGATTAATTCTTTAATGCTTCCGTTTGACGTTCCTTTTCATGGCATGTCATTCTTGACATGTTCGGTGTATGCGGTCTGCTGTGAACGCGTTGACCTACATCGACGGCGTCGCTGCAACGAGGGGTGTTGTCGTCACATACCCCCACCCGTAAACCTAGGTGCTGACCCTGATACCCCGAAGGTTCCATAGGTTTACATAACTCTCCGACGTCCAACACTGCAAGCCGAACTGCAGGCCGCCGTAGAACTCCACTCGCCGTTCGCACCAATGCCTGGCGAACTCTTCCATCGCGTCCTGTAATTGTTTTCTCAATTCGTCCACGGATCCACTGGTTACGCCCAGTTCCGTTGACCACAAGAACTAGATCACCCTCTTCTAACTCCTTGACGTCCTCGAACCACTTACATCGACGGGTTATCACTGGCAAATACTCCTTTATCCATCTCTTCCAAAACTCTCCGGTGATAAATTGGGCCAACTTCCAACTACTACGGAGTGCTGCGTGGCTATTGTCTCCGGCTGGCGGAAGAAATTTGTTGCCCGTTGAGCTGCCCAACAGAAAGTGGTTGGGAGTTAAAGACTCCTGATCTGCTGACTCAAGTGGGATATACGTCAGCGGTCGGGAATTGACTAACGCTTCTGCTCCATAGATGATGGTTTCCAGGGTCTCGTCGTCGGGCTTTCGAAGGGTGTCCAGAGCTGAACCAACTGCTGTCTTTACCGACCTGACGAGTCGCTCCCACGCTCCACCCATGTGTGGAGCCGCAGGAGGGATGAATTTCCAGGCAGTGTTTGAGTTCGTGAAGGTGTTTGCTATGTCCTCGTTGCTTATAGCGATCTCCTCCTGAAGCTGCCGGTTGGCCCCTTGAAAGCAGGTGCCGTTATCGGAGTAGAACACTGCTGGTGATCCACGACGACATATGAACCTCCCGTATAGCCATAACACATGATTCCGTAGACAAGCTATGGACTACCTCCATGTGCACAGCTCAAATCGTAAGGCAAGTAAATAATGCGACCCAGCGTTTCTCCTGGCTACGTCCCACCTTGACCAGCACTGGTCCAAAGTAATCCACTCCAACGAATGTGAACGGATGTACAAATGGCTGCAATCTTTCCATGGGGAAGAGGTGCCATTACTGGGGCTTTGGGAGTGGCTTTGGAGATCTTGCAGAACACGCAGTTTTTTACAACCCTTTGCACAAGAGATCTCAGCTTGGCCACTTCGAAGCGCTGCCGCATTTCGTTCACCACTGTCTCGCGACTGGCATGACGAAAACGGCGGTGGTACCAATCCGTGATGAGTGTTGTTACTGGATGACATTTTGGAAGAATAGCAGGATACTTGGCTTCGAATGGTACGTACGATGCAGCACTTATGCGACCACGCATCCGAAGGATCCCTTGCTCGTCCATGAAAGGCCAGATTTTATAGATGGAACTCGACTTGGAAACGGTGGGATGACGATTATCCGGGCTACCCCGAGTTTCTTCCAGTCTGGTTCTCTCTTCTGGATAAACATCGTCTTGCGCCCTTTTCCACAGCAGCATTTCGGACCTGGACAACTCTTCCTGGGTGAGCACATTAATACGCAGATTCTGTCCGATGTTCTTTCGGCGCGAGTTATCGATGAACCGAATTACGTACGCCATGGTTCGCAGCAACTTCATCCATTGGCTGAACCTGGAATACTCCAACAGCGTTGGGTGATTGTAATGTACCTGAACCTTTCGCACTTCTTCATGGGTTGTAGCTACGGAGGGTTGTTCAGGCCAAGACTCCTCATCATAGCGCAGAAATTCAGGTCCTCGAAACCAAGGGCTATTAAATTCCAGGTTCGGACCGGTCTTCCATTTCGTAGCAACATCCGCAATATTCAACTTTGATGGTACCCATCTCCAGTCACTCGGGTCACTAAGGCTGAGGATCTCTCCTATACGAACCGACACGAACTTGTGAAAACGGCGATGGTCAGAGCGGATCCAGGCCAATACCGTAGTGGAGTCACTCCAGAAGAAACGTTGAGCAACTGGAAAGGTATGATAGCCCAGAATCGAAGCATGAAATCGAACTCCTAGCACTGCTGCCTTCAACTCGAGCCTTGGGATTGAAAGGGTCTTCAGAGGAGCCACCTTGCTTTTTGCTCCCACAGTGACAGCTGAATGTTACCATTTTTCACCAGTCGGAAGTATACGGCGCACGAGTAAGCTGCATCACTGGCGTCCACGAAAACATGGACTTGCAGGCCTTCAAGGTATCTGGGAACGGTGAAAAGTAGCAACGTGGTATCATCAGTTTATCCGAGCACCGGAAGAGGTCCACCCACTTGCGCCATTTTTCGGTATAGTTCTTCGTTTATAGGGTCATCCCAGCCTGTTCCGGAAGCCCATGTCCCTTGAATAATTATTTTCTCGTGAACAAGAAAATGGGAGATCAGCCCCAGTGGGTCGAAGAGACTCATAACAACCCTCAACACTTCTCGCTTGGTAGGGACGTGTGCCGCGTCTACGATAGCACGAAGATCATCTCGCAGCGTTACCGTGTAGGTGAAACAGTCCTCCCTGGAGAGCCACTTCATCCCCAGGACGGATTCGTACGTCCCTTCTCTTTCGAGCATCAAAGTCTTCGGACCGTCAGCAGTAATTTGCTCTATTCCGTGAAGCAGTTCAACCGAGTTCGAATGAAACCCCCGAATCTCGAAGCCTCCTCTTGCATGAACTACTATCACTTCCTTAACGACTTCAACTGCCTCTTCGACGGTCAGAAAGCTATCCAAGTAATCATCAACGTAATGGTTTTTTACTATGGCGGCGGCCGCACGTGGATAACGGTCAGAAAACTCCTGTGCATTGATGTTTTTAACATACTGCGCAGAAGCGGGCGAACAAGTTGCGCCGAAGGTGGCTACGTCCATGACGAAAACCTGGATTTGCTCGGAGGGACTATCCCTCCAGAGGAAGCACTGCGCCAGGCGGTCCTCCTTACGAATGAATAGTTGGTGAAACATCTCCTTGATATCACCCGAGACGGCCACGGGATACTGGCGAAAGCGACACATAACAGCTGGTAAAGGTGTTAACAAATCTGGACCTTTAAGAAGTTTGGAGTTGAAAGAAACGCCATTCGTAACTGCAGCTGCATCCCAAACTAGCCGCATCTTGTTCGGTTTCTTGGGATGGACAACGACTCCTAGTGGGAGAAACCAGACGCGTGTAGTATCTGCGTTTGCCAGTTCAGAATCGGTAGCCTTGTGTGCATAGCCCTTTTGCACGTACTCAGCAATTTTCTCGCAGACTTGCCCTTTCAAGGATGGATTTTTGCTAAGCTTTCTTTCTAATGACTGTAGTCGACGAACTGCCATGGGGAAACTATCCGGAAAATCCGGATTCTCGTCCCGCCAAAGGAGACCAGTCTCGAAGCCCCGATTGGTCCGCCTGGTCGTTTGCTCCAGAAGTTTTCTAGCTCGACTATCCTCCTCCGACTCCAGGACATCGTAGGGTCCGGTTACACCAGTGTCTTCCAGCGCAAAGTAGTCTCGTAGTTGGTCGTTGAGCTGATGGTCCCGATCTGGTAGTGCAGCAGCATGGAAGTTGACCACTGCTGTTTGCTTTGAAGAGCTGGCCACACACCCGAAAATGCTCCAACCTAGACGACACTTTGCAGCAATTGGATCCGTTGGCCCACCTTCCCGCAATTTCAGTGGGACTCCCAGATGGAGATTGTCCAATCCAATCAGCAGTTTTGGCTGGACTTGATCATAGTCATCCAACGGAAGACCCCGTAAATGTGGATACTGTTGGCAAAGCTCCTTGTACTTCAGTGTTTGCGGAGGCAGTACCAAACAGCTGACCGTGCGAGCTTGGCACAGTTTGTGACGAATACCAGCACGTTTCTCCGATATGTCCAGCTGAATTAGTTGTGACCCTGGTTCCTCACGGGTTACCTTACCCGTCCACTGTAATGTTAGCGGTTCCGAAGGCCCGGATACACCGAGCCGCGTAGCGATCGTCTTCTCTAGAAGGGTAATGGAAGAACCCTCGTCGATAAAGGCGAAGATGGCTTCGGAACGACTTCCCGCATGTAGGACCACAGGAAGAATGCGGAACATAGAGAGACGACCACTTCCTAGCGTGAGGTGGTTTGCAGTCATATTGGGGGATGGTTGCGACGAAGACGGGGAATGAAGTAGTGTATTATGTTTTTGACGACATCCCTCAATCCCACAACCTTGCCAAGACTTACAAGGCCACTTGCCATGACTGTTGAGACAGGTACGACAAATCCCCGTTTTATCAACAATTTTCCACCGTTCATCAATACTTAAGGATTTGAAACGGTGACAGTCAACAACTCGATGCCCCTCTCGTTCGCACGCTGCGCATGGCTTACCTGCTCTCTTGTACGATGGATGAGTTGGTACGACGGGAGATGACGCTGGTACCGCCGAATGTGCCTGTACCATGCCTTTCTCTTTGGACCTCTTTTGTTCACTCTTGAAGCTCCGACTGGTGCTCGGAAGATCGAAAGATATCTGACTTGCAGCTGCCTCTAATCCTCCCATGAAGTCGCCAAACGTTGCCAGAGTGGCATATTGTTGTTTGCTCTTGTAAACTGCCCACTCCATTTTAAGTGATCCGGGCAGCTTCTCGACAAGCTCTTGCATCAGCACCGGGTTGGCCAAATGCAAGAATTGGTTCGCTGCCTTCAAATGATTCACGAGGTTCTGCACGGTCAATCCAAATTCCATTACGGTTTCGAGGCGATCATGTCTAGGAGCTGGAGCACGGTGAACTTTCTCGATAAGCGATCGTATCAGTAATTCCGGTCTGCCGTACAATGTCTGCAAGGTGTTGATTACTTGCGGAACACTAGAAGGAAGCAGCAACCTACTCCGTACCGATTCTAGCGCCGGCCCCTTCAAGCATCGCTGCAGGCGGATAAGGTTTTCCGCATCGGTGTACCCGCACGCTGCGGTAGTCTGTTCGAAGCTGCACATGAATATTGGCCAATCTTCGGGATTTCCAGAGAAATGTGGCATTTTTTTTCACCATCACCTGTCTCGCTGCCATTTGACTTGCTTCCAACGGTACGGAAGGTGCCCCGATATGCTGGCGTGGTAAGGTTGACGGAAGATTCGAGATGCCTCTGCAATCCGATGGATCAATGCCTGATCGATACATCGAACAGTTGGGAACACGAGATGACTGTCCTCCCACCGTTAGTTTCAGGCCATTTACGAGGGCTCATTGTGGGTAACTGTGATATCGGGATGTCAGGGAAACCTAACCGTTGCCCAGACTGCATGGAAACTTCCAGCCAAGATCGGAGATTGGCTAACCGGTATCGATGGATGTGCTATTCCCGCATTAGGCGTTTGGGGAGAATCGGCGGACTCCGAGGGCTGCCCAGAGCGACATCGATGAGACAGGTGGTGCTGATTGCTGATGGCAAGGCGTAAGATTTACTGGTAGGTGACAATCTTTCGTTCCCATCTGATCGGCGGTTGGCGACGGTGGGTTCGTTTTTAGCGAAGGGACTATTTTTCCGGAAATCGAGCCCAAATCACGTGCTTCGGGCGAATATTCTTCCAGCCAATCGGATATCCTTTGCAGAGAATCGCGCATCGATCCATCTCTGCTGCCACACTCACTCAGTTGTCGGACGATGCTTTGTTTTTTCTCTTAATACTCCTTCCGGATCATCCGCTGCTTCTTTTGAATGGCCTTCTCATCATCAAGTTGTCGTTGCCGGATCCTAGCTTCCTCCTAGGTTTCTTCTCCTCTAGTCGACGTAGTGCTTCTTTCGTTGCTTTTCTCTCGTTTGCTTCCTGAGCCTTCAGTTCTTTCTCCTTCATAAACTGCTCTTCTTCAATCAGCTGCATTTCCGGCCGCAAGAGCGCTGGAGGTCGTGCTGGGTACAACTGATGGGGATGGTTTCGGATTGGTATTCTTTGAAGTAGATTTGGCTGTTGCCGTCTGATGGTGCGAGTTTGAGATTGCGGGACCTCGACGATAGTTTATGCATCTTACACTCTTTCCACACGTACTGCTGTTCTTTCACCGAGTCATCCACTCCCGCGCACCGGAAATGTTCCCAAAGCATGCATTTGTCGCATGCGACGCATTTCTAATCCGCAGAGTCAGGCTGAGTGCAGGATTTGCAACTGTATCCCTTGGATTTCTGAAGTTCCTCCATTCCAGACCCCGTGATAAAATTCTTAAAGATTTTTGTGGGGTTGTGTCACTGAATCTTTGTAGCAAACAGCCGTTTGTGATGGTTTTAGCTTTAAGCTAGAATGATGTTTTTATTAATTATAGTTCACAATTATGTCTTAAATTTACTTACAACTTATTTGTAGGAATAAGTATATGGGAGAAATCTTTTCTTCCATCCACGTGATCTTAGGTTATCTTTAAGGCGTAATATGTAAGTTAGCTTGTAAATTCACAATACTTTCTAATTATTTAACTTACGGTAGCAAGTATAAGTCCTCACTTATTTTAAAAGAAATTAACTAATTTTAAGGAATTTACCTAGGAATTTACCTAATGCACAGAATAATCGTCTCCTCACTACCAATGTTTTTTTGTTAATCGTTATTGTTCAACGCTTCCGTTCGACGTTCCTCTTCATGGAATGCCATTCATGACATGTTCGGTGTATGCTGTGAACGCGTCGACCTACATCGACGGCGTCGCTGCAACGAGGGGTGTTGTCACAATAACACTTTCGAAGCATTCTTCAATACAGAACAGTGCTGGCTAGCTTACTCTACAAATAGTAGAATGAAAAACGTAAAGGTGATTGGAATATGAATGAGTCAAAGAGAGTCTCTCAATGTTAGATTCGTTCTAATGAAAAAAAAACCCTAGAATTAATTAACTAGGCGGCCATACAGTGCAAGATGGAATTTTACACTACAAATTTGAATTCTTTTGTTCAAGCTCGAACGTCTGTCTCCAACTATACTTTGAGCTCCCTACTTTTATCTAGTCTCCGAACCCGATGAATCCCCTCATGGCAGCTAGTTCCGAAGTGCCTGCTTCGCTTTCACCCGCTTCAATCTTCCGTTTGCGTTCTTTGTTTTTCTCATCTTTGTATTCGCGGTAGCGATGCTCCTCCTCGGCTTCTTTCACTAGGCTCGCAGTCCTTTTTCCTTTCTTCGGTTCTTTAACCGCTCTTTAAACTGGTCCAGCGAACTGCTTTCGACCTTTATCAGAAAGCATAAATAACGCTGATGTTTCTTTTGACGTAGACTACGTCTTACGGCAAGGGTAGGGTGTCAAATGAAAATCTAAAATATTGCGACCGTCACGAAAAACCGTACGTTTTGTACGCGAATAACTCGAACAATCCACGATGGATTGGCATAATTTCTTCCTCAATCGGTCGGAAATTTTACCGTGCTCCAATTCAATTGTCAAACATTATTCTCAAACAATAGTAAACTATTGAAAATAACGCAAATATAAGGTGATGTCTTATAATGTCATTTTGCAGAGTAAATTTACCAAATTTCCTATCACAGATTTCAAATCGAAGCAAGGAGCGTCTTGCATCATCTTCTTCTTCTTTGAGTTAGAGAGGAACTTTAACCAATCATGTCATTCGTCTCGCCATGTACGTCTCGCATGCAGCTGAGAACGGTGTAAAACGAACACTTAGGAAAATTTTGCCTCAGTCGATTGGCAGCATTGAAGCTGTGCGGAGCTGTTCCCTGATAGCTGGTCGCAGGCAGCGGGTCGCAGCTGCTTCGTTCGTCCGGCAGCGGAGCTGGTCGCAGAGGCAGCTGGTAGTCGCGTAGCAGATGGTAGTCGCGTAGCAGCTCGTGGTGGTAAGTATCAAGGCGATGTTTGCAGTGTGCAAACAGCGATTGTCGCGATGAGGTAAAATGGCGGATTATGGGGGCGAACAATCGCGTCGGTTTGTGCAAGCCGCCATCTTACCTCATCGTGGTGATTGTTTCGCCGCGACTTCGAAAACTCTGCTGTTTGGGGGAAAGCGTCCTTGGAGGCGAGCAACAGTAGGTGGAAATAATCTGTCCTTTTGAGAACAATAAATTGAAATAAAAGAGTTGTTTATTAAGGAACTAATCTTAAATTTATTTCGGTGCTCGATGGAGGGCGAGCCGTCGGTAAAAAATTTACCCAGCTGGTTGGCGCAATCCATAAATTGATAATCTGTCCTTTTGAGGACAACCAATTTAATTAAAAGAGTTGTTTATACAAGAATCAAACTTTTATTTCGTTTGGTTTGTGCGCCTTACATGGTGCCGATTCGTTCACCGTAACTGCAAAAACGCCTCCATGAAGGGCGAGCCGCCGGGAAAATTTTACACAGCTGGTTGATGCAATCCACTAATAAATAATCTGTTCTTTTGAGGACAACCAATCCAGTTCAGAGAGTTGTTTATATAAGGATTAAATTAATATTTCGTTCAGTTTGTGCGCCATTTAATCTAGTGTCGATTTGTTCGTCACGACTGCAAAAACGCTACTGTTTGTGGGAGAGCCTCCATGGAAGGCGAGCAGGACAATTCTCCGACGGTGAAAACAATTTCCTAGCTGGTTGGTGCAACCCGCGATGAATCAATAAATCAATTCGATTTCTAATTTAAGAGAATTATTTGAATAAGAGTTTATCTTACACTTCGGTCGATTGGCGGTCATATTGGTTTTTGCCAAGTAGTTACTAGGCAACAGTGTGCTATGCAATGGATCCATAAAATCAGTGAAAATAAATCAAAGCCTTCCTTTTTACTTAACATGTTTTATATTTCCATTCATTTGTCTTACATACAATTTTTACATTATAAGTGTTTCAGCCCATCTTCAGCTTTATTTAATTTTTGCGTTTGTTGTGTTTGAAATGTTTATGTTTTACATGAAATATTCCGTTCAGCTCTTGGAGCATTGTTAGTTTTAAAATTTAATCAAAGCCTGCCAGTGCTTTGAATTATTTTCACCGAAAAATACTACCAGATACAAATCCATCTTGGCTACTTTCAATTTAATATTCTTAGCTTGAGAGTTTGTTTGATTGGGATTTTCGTTTCAAATTGTCGATTGACAGCCAGTGGTATCAGCAAAACTTGTTTTCCCTTCGTCGCATACCTTAAAACACACAAATTCCCTATCGCGGAAACCATTTTCGATGTCGAACATGATATTCCGAATCAACATTCTCTGTAAATTCCAATTAGTAGTGTGTTATAAACAGTTGTTTTGTTGTGTTAACGATTCGCTTTGGATAGAGTCCTACCTCTAGGAAGAAAAACATACGGGAAATCCTCCTAAACGACCATGCTCTGATGCCGAGCGAGCTCGTAGTTATCGAGCAAAATTGAAAGCAGCAAGAGGTAATGCGTTGCCAACAACTAGTTGGGACGCTGGAGAAGGTCTTTCAACTCGAGGTAGGAAATTGATATTTATTAAATTTAAATCAATTTGACAAAGTGCATGTCATCATAGCAATTGAATATCGCTCTATGTTATCGCTCCCTGTCTTAATAAATTTCAACATAGTATTATTTGTTTTCAGGTGATGACATGCGCCGCGTGCTTTTACAACATACAAACCTACAAATGATACCGATACAACTAATGCGCTGAACATATTTTAATGCGTGATTATTTTCTCAGGTGTATATTTTATATTTCTAGACAAAATAGTCAAAAGGTCGAAAGCAACATTTGTAAACAATGACGTCTAGCCTATTTTTCTAGGATCTGCTTACTCCCACAAACAAAATAGCACCGGAAACAGATACAGGGAGTTATGACCTCTCCGTCGGTAGTGGATATAGATGTTGGTAACCTGGAATTTCCAGTAAAATTACGTTTTAAGTCAATGTTTACAATTGTTACTTTCGACCTTTTGACGATTTTGTCTAGATTTATAAGAATTTATCATATATTAACCAACCTTTTCTCCCATACCCATTGCAAAGAATAATGATATTTTATATAACTCACTCTCTTTCTTCTGCGAGATCTAATATATTTATATATATTTCGATTTCCTTAACGTTTAAGCCGTAATGGATTCACTAATAAACCTGATATTCACATAGAAACATGAATTATAATTTCAGTCAAGTTAAGTCAATGGATATGGATATCATTAAGGATTCTTGTTCGAACGAATTTCAGTAAAGTTTATTTATTCCATCGCTCCAAGTACAGCCACGTTGCTCTTTTCGATTTTCATTTCACCAGGTATGATTTAGTAATAGATATCTTAGTTTGTTTGTTTGTTTGATATATTGATATATATATATATATGATATATATGTTTTGATATATATGTTTTTGCCAGGTCTCACAATCAAACATATTAAATATTTTATTGCACGCAACCTGGTGAAATACATCAGAAAAGGTATGCCGGTTATTTTGACTGGCAATTTTAACATCATTGTTCCAAAGTCAGTTAAAAAATTTATTTTCCCTAACAGATCCTCAACTATCTTCTAGGCCTTAAAGATAGTCCATCGTAAAACGTGCAACCGTGGCCGTGTCATCATTTAAACCAAAAGGCCCTTTTCAGGGCCACCAAATAGTTATAAAGAGAGTACAAGAGAATTTTCCCACGCACTGACTTCATAAAACCAAACGGCCCTTTTCAGGGGCACCAAATAATATCTCAAGAGCGTACAATAGAATTTTCTTACATACTGGCTTCAAAACGCTGGTCTAATGTCCTATAATAGCCGCACCCGCCATATTGTGACTTAAACTGCTTCTATCGGTAAGGGTAAGCGACCGGCACGAATATTGAAACCCTTTTAACGCTGGTCCCAAGCTCAATAATGCGCCCCTAATAATGAACTCACATGAACACACTCTCAAATATTCTGTCAAAATAACACAGCAAATCAAAACAAGGGCGCAATTATGTATAGCAAGGTGCTCACTTCAAGGTGTATTTCGGACCAAGGGGTTCTACAACAGTAAACCAATTTCAAATCGCTAGTTGCATATTGATTTTTGGTTTAACGTAGTCTACGTCAACCGGTCGTGTCTTGTACACAACCCCACTGATTTTTTGTTGATGTGATCCAAAAAGGTGATTAAATCTTCCACGACGCAGTCACACACATTGCAGTAATATCCACCGGATTGGGACGTTGCGATACTTTTGTTAATAACCATGCTTGTACCCAGCTTCGAGTACATGTCGTTCTGCAATGCAACAATCTGAGGCAACTTCTAGACATTCAGTTTTAATATCAACCATATCGTTGATCATCGTTATCATTCGTCTTGTTGATTTCATGGACCAACCAGGTCAGTACCTTTTTGACGTAGACTACGTCTTACGGCAAGGGTAGGGTGTCAAATGAAAATCTAAAATATTGCGACCGTCACGAAAAACCGTACGTTTTGTACGCGAATAACTCAAATAATCCACGGTAGATTTACATGATTTCTTCCTCAATCGGTCGGAAATTTTACCGCGCTTCAATTCAATTGTTCAAACATTATTCTCAAACAATAGTAAACTATTGAAAATAACGCGAATATAAGGTGATGTCTTATAATGTCATTTTGCAGAGTAAATTTACCAAATTTCCTATCACAGATTTCAAATCGAAGCAAGGAACGTCTTGCATCTTCTTCTTCTACTTGTACTGTATTAGAGAGAGACTTTAACCAATCATGTCATTCGTCTCTCCATGTACGTCTCGCATGCAGCTGAGAACGGTGTAAAACGAACACTTAGGAAAATTTGGCCTCAGTCGTGTGGCAGCATTGAAGCTGTGCGGAGCTGGTCGCTGATAGCCGGTCGCTGGTCGCAGGCAGCTACTTCATTCGTTCGGCAGCGGAGCTGGTCGCAGAGGCAGCTGGTGGTCGCATAGCAGCTGGTGGTGATATGTACCAAGGCTCTCCCAAACAGCGATCGTCGCGATGAGGTAAAATGATGGGTTATGGGGGCGCACAATCGCATCGGTTTGTGCAAGCCGCCATCTTACCTCATCGTGGTGATTGTTTCGCCGCGACTTCGAAAACGCTGCTGTTTGGGGGAAAGCGTCCTTGGGGGCGAGTCGCAGTAGGTGGAAATAATCTGTCCTTTTGAGGACAATAAATTAAAATAAAAGAGTTGTTTATTAAAGAACTAATCTTAAATTTAGTTCGGTACTCGATGGAGGGCGAGCCGTCGGTAAAAATTTACCCAGTTGGTTGGCGCAATCCATAAATTGATAATCTGTCCTTTTGAGGAAAGATTAATTTAATTGAAAAAATTGTTTATACAAGAATCAAACTTTTTATTTTAACTTTTTTTTTGGTTTGTGTGCCTAATATCATGGTGCCGATTCGTTCGCCGCAACCGCAAAAACGCCTCCATGGAGGGCGAGCAGTCGGGAAAATTTTACCCAGCTGGTTGGAGCAACCCACTTTTAAATAAGCTGTCCTTTTGAGGACAACCAATCCAGTTCAGAGAGTTGTTTATATGAGAATTAAATTAATATTTCGTTCGGTTTGTGCGCCATTTAATCTAGTGCAGATTTGTTGGTCACGACTGCAAAAACGCTACTGTTTGCGGGAGAGCCTCCATGGAAGGCGAGCAGGACAATTCTCCGTTGGTGAAAAAACGAAAAGGTGAGATATGTCAGTGACATATCTGCAAAGTCGACGTAGGACTGCTTGTTGATGTGAAGGAATTGTAATAGAATTAATAAATATCTACTATATTTTGTTCAGTCTAAAGACTCATCAAACCATCTGTTATTAGTTTTAGTTTTCCACGAAAATTAATATAGTCAACTCTTTATAACTCTTGAAGTGGCCCTAAAAAGGGCCGTTTGGTATTCAGTTATTCGCTGTTCCTGAAGTGATCCGAGTAGAACCGGTAATTGTCGAGTACCAGATGATGATTTGGTAGACAGTCGAATAGACTGTTCCATGGAAGAAAAGCATATAATATTAGTCTTTAGGTGTTTTAGGAGCGTTAATACTGTGTATGAAAATCTTGAATTCAACTGTTTAGAACTCCTTAAGTGGCCCTGAAAAGAGCCGTTTGGTATTTTGTCGTTTGTTGTTTATGGTCCGAGTAGTACAGACAATGGTCCAGTGCTAGGTGATGGTTGGTTGTCGAATGGGTAGATGTTGTCATTCCAGTTCATGTTCCACAATGTCGGCTACCTGTTGATTTAATGGTTCGGGTGCTTCGAATGCGAGTACAGACAACATAGGTCTATGATACGAAAAATATGAACAATAACGTCTGCACTCTACGCCGATATTTTTAACAAACGTTAAATCTATACAAGAACCACCAAGTGTGGTTGCTTCATTCCGAAGGTTTGCTAAAGTAAATTTAAAATGTTTTTGCATAAAATCTAGAAAATCTATTATGTAGAAGGAGATGTTCGCTCATCACCATGAGGCACCAAGAGTGAACATTAATGTTTTTGACTAGAATGAAAGATGTGGAGAGAAAGTGTTGAAAGTCCGTCAGAGTACGGCAGGTAGGAAATCTAACTTTAGTGATCGTCAGTCGGTGCGAATCAAAACAAACCCAAAAAAGGAGAGAGTTCCTCTCCCATGTGCGCATCAATAAACAGAGTGCACACAATAGATCGCTAGAATAACTATACAAGCCACAGTGGTACATGAGCGTCTTTCCATGCGTCAATTTTTGCCTGTTGAAGTGGCGGGCTTGTTCCGTTGCTACAACCTACCCTGCAGTGGGATGTTAGGCAAAGATTGACGTCCATGGTTCGAGTACCATTGGATACATGCCCTTTCGCTCATTTTTCAAAACACCTATTAGATTTCCTACCTGCCGCACTCTGACGGAACTTTCAACACTTTCTCTTCACATCTTTCATTCTAGTCAAAAACATTAATGTTCACTCTTGGTGCCTCATGGTGATGAGCGAACATCTCCTTCTGCATCATAATCGTTACTCCTCGCACGGAGAATAAATAACATAACAATTAATGTATAGAAAATCTATGTTTTCATTTTTGGAAACGTCAATGTTAAAGTCTCCAGTTGTGATGGCGTATCTTGCGCAGCATACCTGAACAACATGCGAATCAAGAACAATTTTTAAATTCTTGGTAGTTGTTCCTGGTGAAATATACACCACAACCAGCAGAACTTCAGTGTCCATTACTGATATATTAGCTGCACAAATGTCCCCGACGTTATCGACAACGCTGAACATCTCGTCATGATGTTCACTGAGCTGTTGGATCTTGTGGGTAGCAGCCATAGTAGTAGCCTTGTCCTGGTGATATATTGCTACACCACCTGCTGTCAAGTTGCAGCGTTTGAACTGAACGATGCAGTGGTAGCCTTCAATATCGACTAAGGAGTCATTGTCTAGCCAAATCTCACTCAGTGCGAGGAATTCCACGCTCATCAACCCTTGCTTTCCAAAACTTGGTATAGTTTATCCCCAAGTGTTTGTAATCGATGGTTTTCTAGACGCTGCAGCTCGTTCCTGAGGTCTACCATCTTAGGTGAGTTGCTACCTTTAGCATGATGGAACTTAAAGGCATTGGTTGGGTTTGTTAAATACAGCCCCTGGATTGACTGAACACGTGACAATCCAACATACACTAACTGCTGATCCTGGCTTTTATTTGAGTCATATACAATCTCCGGGAAAGTGCCACCATACGACTTCTGAACAGTTAACGCATAGGCACTGACCTCCGGAAACTGTATCCGCTTGCATTTAATGATGCCACTCAACTTTATACTAGCCGAGCGTTTGGAGATGGGAGTCCAATCCTCTTGTAGGATTCCAGGTCTGGCGAAACCTATCGCCGCACTCTCGAACTTAAACCACAACTTTACGATCTGCTGCCCAGAATCGTCTTCATCGGGGATCGCGCCATTCACTACACCATCTTCGACATCATTTTCATTACTCGGTTAGCTCATAAGATATTAATAAAACGAACTCTTTAATTAGGCAAAATGTTTTGTTCGCCCTGAAAAGGGCGGGTTTTATTAATTGTCGGGGGAACGCGATCGAAATTTGTTTCTCGGTCTGAAATGGCCTGAGGCTGGTCGTGGCAGCCTGGTATGGCCTGAATATTTGACATGAATCCACAATGGGTACTGCCATTGTCAGCTGCTTTTTGTGCCAACTGCTGCTGGGTACCCAGAGCTGCTGCTGCCACAGCTGGGTACTGCCTAGCCGGGTGCTGCCTAGCGGGATATTTCCACCACCAACTTCTCCCACCGGGAGATCCGCGCAGCTCCAATGTTGCCGAAGGAATGAGACATTAGTTAGCTTAAAATGTGTCTTTATTTGTCGTTTCTTTTAATGTTAACATTTGATTTTCACAGTTTAAGTGGTTAGCCAGAGGGGCTCTTCATCTTTGTTCTAAGTTCTAATTGATTTGTGGTGTGCTTTGTTTATTTAATTTAATATTCTAATTTACATTTCATCCGTTACGGGGATTGGTTGATTTGAATTAACAAAATTTGATAACCTACCTAACTACAATGACTACAATTTGAAAAACCTAGGGGTGGGGTACCAAGTCCCGGATGACTTGGTGGTCTGATAGGTTGCAACGTGTCCTGTACCTATTGATAGTCTCACTAAGACGATCTTCGATCTTCGAGTGTTTTAATATCGGCCAGACGGTGGATCTCAGTATTCCTCGTTCGCGGAGATGTGTTCAGGATTATCCTGAGAAACTTGTTTTGAACCCGCTGTAGTTTCAGGTGGTGTGTTTTCGCGCAGCTCTCCCAGATCGGCATGCCGTACTCGATAACCGGGAGAATGATCTGTTTGTAGATAGCAAGCTTGTTCTTCAGGGACAATGTAGACTTTCTGTTTAGCAAGGGGTGCATAAGCTTTAACAGAACGTTACATTTTGTGACAGTCTTGTCAACCTGTTCCCTGAAGTTCAGCTTGCTATCTAGAGTCACGCCAAGATAGATGGCTGTATTGGTCCATTCCACCGTTGTGCCGTTTAGACAAATTTTAACATCCTCAGCCGGAACAAGTTTGGGCGATTTCGATGACCTGGGTCTTCGCCCTGGGCGATGAGAGGATGACCTGGGTCTTCGCTGCATTGATGCAGATCTTCCAGTCTGTGAGATATTTCAACAGAACATTCAGGCTTCGCTGCAGTTTCGATGCGATCGCTCTCACTACCCTACCATTGTGGACGACTGCGGTATCATCGGCAAACAGCGACAGAGATCCGTTTTCAGGGAGTGGGGGTATGTCCGAGGTGAACAGGTTAAACAGAAGTGGACCTAGTATGCTTCCCTGCAGAACACCGGCGGAAACCTCCTGCGCATCAGAAACTGCACCATGCAGCGAAACACTGAATGTTCTGTTTGATAAGTAGCTTTTTACCATCTTCACCAGAAAGACTGGAAGATTGAACCGATGCAGCTTGTACACCAGGCCATCATGCCAGACGTTGTCAAACGCCTTTTCCACGTCAAGAAGGACCATGGCAGATGTTTTCGAAACAGACTTGTTTCGCCTGAGGATGTTAGTGACTCGATTCAGTTGATGTACCGTTGATCGACCGCGTCGAAAGCTAACTGTACATCAAGCAGGATGTTGAGTTCGTCGGTAGATGCAAGGAGCCGACGGTAAATTGCTTTCTCGAAAAGTTTTGATACTCCCGAGAGAAGGCTGATGGGTCGATAGCTCTTGGAACATGAAGGATCTTTCCCAGGCTTCCGGATGGGTATGACTTTAGCTGACTTCCAGCACGAGGGGAAGTAGCTAAGTCTAAGGCATTGATTAAAAATTAATGCTAGATGTTCATAGAATTGGGAACTCAAGTGCTTGAGTTCCAAATTCAGGATTTTGTCGAAACCTGGGGCCTTCATGTTCTTCGATGTTTTGATATAGGTCGACAGTTCGTCAGCTGGGATTTCTAGTTCCTCCGAAAAATCATTGGGATATAGATGGATGTTATTCGCATGCTCGTTAACGGCAGCTTCGTGAGGACTGACGATGTTCTGTCCAAGATTGTGTGAGCTGACAAAATGTCGACCTATCTCAGCAGCCTTCTCAGCGGGAGTAATCAAACGATCCTTAGAGTCATTGTTGTCTAGTGGGATCAACGGTGGAATGGGCCTAGGCTTGGTTTTTAAAATTTCTGTTAATTTCCAGAACGGCTTAGCACAATCTGGAAGGGCGCGGATTTTGTTGGCAAAATTATTGTTTCTGAGATTCACCATTCTGGCCTTAATGATCGAGTGGTGTTTCGAAGACGGATCAAGTTTTCAGTGAGACTATCAATAGGTAAAGAGTTGCTCACCTGTGTTACTTCCGGAATGTGGTGCTCTCGGGCCTGGGAGATCGCCTGCTCGATCGACTGCAGTTGCCGATCGATGTCGTCGGTTGATTCGGGGCGCCTATCGTAATCGACCGTGTTGTCGATCTGATGACGGAACTGGACCCAGTTGGCGCGATGGTAGTTTCGCCTGGTTACGGAATGCCGGTTGACGCAGGACCCAACTTCAGCCACCACCGGATAGTGATCTGAGCTGAGCTCCTGGTGTGCGATCGGCTGACCGATGTTGTTCCCCATGTTGGTGAGGAAGATGTCTATCGAAGCGTGGAACCCGGATCTGCTCAACCGGGTGGGAGTATCCGGGCCCAGGATGGTGTAGTGGCCCTCTTCCAGGTCATCGTGTAGGATGGAGCCGTTATTGTTCCGTCGTGCGTTTCCCCAGGTTTCATGTTTTGCGTTCAGGTCACCGGCGATAATAAACTGCCCATGCCTCCGAGTGAGCTTGATGATGTCGTTTCGCAAGATCCTATCTGTCCCGTTGTTTGTGCTTGCTTGTTTGGGACAATAGGCCGCGATGATGGTGATAAGGCCGACGGTGGATTCGACCTTGACTCCGATGGCTTCGACGAATTGGAGCTGCAGACTCGGAAGCATCTGGCAGTTGATGTTGGTACGCAGGGCGATGGCGACACCCCCTCCGGCGGAACTAGTTCGATCGAGTCTGATCAGACGGAAATCTGGAAGGAACACGTTGATCTCAGGCTTGAGGCGTCTCGGTGATGATTGCGATGTCAATGGACCGCTCGTTGAGGAAGTTGATTAACTCGATGTTCTTGCTCTTCAGCGAGCAAGCGTTCCAATTTGCGATATTAACGATTTCACGGTCCATTGAGGAACGCAATCATCGCCTGAATTTGTTCTCCACGTGTTCTGCAGGATCGCTTGATGATGATGGCCTGGGTCAGGATTGCAACGACTTCCTCCGTTGATAGCATCGAATCATCGATCGCGCCAGATGTTGCACCAGAGTACGACGGTCCTGGAAGATCGCTTTGGGATGGTTGGGTTGCTGCAGCTGCAAACCGATGGCCGACTGGGAACCGGACGGTTTGGTGGCACATGCCGTGTTGCGAGAGCGGGAAAGTTCTCGGTCGTGAGGGCCGGAGGCGGACCAGATCGTCGTCGATGGCCGGGTTGGTTGTTGGCTGATGATTTTTTCCGAATTGCAATGAATTCGGCCCGCTTCGGGCATTCCTTGCTGGTAGCTTTGTGCGCCGCACCGCAGTTGTCACACACTGGCTCAGCATCCGCTCACAAGCATCGGCTTCATGGTGTTTGCCGCAGTCGACGCAGCGCTTCGCCATGTGGCAATTTTTGGTGCCATGGCCAAACATCAGGCAGTTCTTGCACTGAGTGACATCGCGGTGAATCGGTTGGTACCGGTCCCACTTCACGACGATGTGGAACAACGCTCGGATGTTCTGGAGGTCCTTCATGCACGTCGAGTTCTTCTCGAAGTGCACCCGGTACAACTGATCCCGATAGCTTTTCGAGATGTCATGCCGTCGCATCTTATTAATTTGGACCGGTTTGAGCCCATTGGCCTTTAGTTCGTTGACCAGTTCCTCCGTCTTCTTGTCCGGAAGGCCACGCAGAACCACCTTGAATGGTTTGTCGGCTTCGATGTCGTGCGTGTAGTACTGCACGTTCATCTGCTTCAATATTTCCTTAACCGCGTTGTAATGGGGAAGCGCCGAAACCATCAGCTTGTAGCCCTGCGAGCAGAGCTGGATTGTGCACCGTAGGCCCTTGTTGATGTAGTGGTACACCCTGTCGAGCAAGCCTTCTGGGAATCCCTTCACAAAAAGCGGCGGTAGTTTCTCCTTTTTTTCAATTTTCGGTGTATCGCCGTTCTCCAGAACGGCGTACCGATTGTTAGCTAGTAGCTTTTTGGATGACAGCACATCATCGGGTGAATTTAATCGGGAACGTTTCCCAGACGAACTTGTGCCGACATCAACACGCGGCGGCTTCCCCATATCGGGGTTGGGCTGTGTATCACACAACGCGACAGCAGACAGTGCACCACGCACCGAAACGAGAGAGCGAGAAAACCGAAAAAACTTATCACAGCACGAGCGAAAAACACGACCGATCGTGTCGCTTGGTAAAACTGGAATGAGACATTAGTTCAAAAATGGCTCCCAGCTACTCGCTGATCTCGTTGTCCGCTCTGCTGTTTGCTGATTGGTTAATACGCTCCGCGTATCACGTGATGTGGTGTTTTGGCGCGAGTGTGATATTCTTCATTTCCCGCTCATTTCTTCTACTGGTGATTCATATCGAAATGAATATGAAAACAATTTATATGTATATATGATAATTAATATGTATATAATTTTATTAAATATTCTAATAATAATAAGAATTATTGTTATTATTTTAATAATAATGAAAATTATTATTAGAAGAGTTTAAATGAGTAAAGATATTATCTTTCAAATGTCTTTACACATAGCTAGAATATCATGAGAATCCCGTAAAAAAAATTCTCATAGATTTACAATTAAATGTATTGTAACCATACGATAGAATCAATCGTATGTAAAATTGACTATATTGTTCATGATGATAAGATGACAATAAAAGTTATTATTTCCACAATAGAATCTAATGTTAATTACGACATCGCCAATAGAATCAGGGGGTTGTTATGTATCTTAACTATAGAAAAAATCGTTTTTCTCCGAACAAATTTGAGTCAATTACTATTGATTTTATTGTTTCACATTTGTTGAAAATTCTAGCATATAGGGTGAATAGTAGATCTATTGTGATGACAATATTCATTTTTCATTTACCTGATACACGAACAATAAGATTCATGGTCGGCAATAGATTCAAATTTTACTTTATATTATTTTATTGTAATTGTATGGTTATTTTTATCCGGGATTTAATTTATTTCTTCTATATTCTGTTTCTTCTCTACAATCAATTAAACAAACTCTTTAGTTGGGAAAATTGTGTTGAAAAGGACCCTTTTTATTAATTGTTGGGGAGAGGGGGGGGGGTCTTCTCGAGTAGCAGGATGGCCTAAATTTTCTCCGGCCTCTTGGAGTAATGTCATGTTGATGTAACGCCATGTAGTGAAAATGTCGATTAGCTCAAGATAAAATATTAATTTAACAAACTCTTTTATTGGGAAAATTGTTTTGGTCGCCCAGAAAGAACAGGTTGTATTAATTATCGGGGGAACATAGGGATCAAATTGGCTTCTCGGTCTTCTCAAGTAGCAGGGTGGCCTGAATGATTGGCGGGTAATCACCCTGTGAAATTGTCAGAACAGAGAAAATCGGGATTTACATATAGATAAGCAGCATCAGCTTCGGCCACTTTATCCGCTCTTGAAGTAACGCGAAGTAACATTACAACCATGCGTTGTAATGAAAATGTCGATTATCTTATGATAAAATAATATTTTAACAAACTCTTTAACTGGTAACATTGTTTTGTTCGCCATGAAAAGGACGGGTTTTTATTTAATTGTCGCGGGGCAACATGGTACACGTTCGAAATGTGCTTCTCGGTCTTCTCAAGTAGCAAGATGGCCTGAATTTTTTCCGGGCTCTTGAAGTAACACCATGTTGAAGTAACGCCATGTAGTGAAAATGTCGATTTTGATACGCGATCAAATTTGCTTCTCGGTCTTCTCAAGTAGCAGGATGGCCTGAATAATTGGTAGGAAACCACCCTAAGAAATTGTCAGAACAGAGAAAATCAGGATTTACATAAAAATAGACGCGGCTCGGCCACTTTATCCGGGCTCTTCAAGTTACGCCATGTTGAGACGGTGCGTTGTAATGCTATTTTCATTACTCGATTAGCTCATAAGATATTAATAAAACAAACTCTTTAATTTGGCAAATTGTTTTGTTCGCCCTGAAAAGGGCGGGTTTCATCAATTGTCGGGGGAACACGATCGAAATTTGTATGTATGGCCTGAATATTTGACAGGAATCCACTGTATGTACTGCCATCATCAGCTGCTTTTTAAGTCACTACCACTTGGTTTAGGGGGATGGATGTGAGTCGAGACTTCATTCGTGTCATGTCTCGCCTCATGTCCAATCATTATTCTTTGAACGCTCATTTATACCGGGTTGGGCTGAGCGACAGCAATCTCTGTGAATGTGGACAAGGCTATCAGGACGCAGATCACGTTATTTGGTCTTGTGCTGAACATCGTGGAGTCAGATCGGGGCTCTATGATTCCCTTCGGGCTCGAGGTAGACAACCCAATGTGCCAATTCGAAATATTTTGTCTGTACGTGATTTGGAGTACATGAAACTCATTTATGTGTTTTTGACTAACATTAGCTTTAAATTGTAGTTAGTTTAACCTGTATGTTTAGTTTAAGTTTTTTTTCTGTGTATGTGTGTTGTTTTTTCTTTTTCAAAAAATGTTCAAGTCAAAAGAAATCCATAAGTTGTATAGGTATGTGTTTCAATAATTTAGAATTTAAATTTAATGTGTTATGTGACAATACTTTAAATTTCCACCCTCTTTCCCATCCGTAATTTGTAATTCCTATTAACCTCGAGACGGCCGCGAGTAATCGGTTTCATCCCCCTAACTTTAGTTTTTAGATAAATGATGTATAAAACAACATGAAAACTTGACTCTGTAAAGTTGATTCGATTGAGCCTGTACAAATAAATGCTAAATTAAAAAAAAAAAACACGACCTGCTGGGTACCGACCGCCAGCTGCTGCTGCCACGACCAGGTGAACATTACTGCTACCAATGCTGGGCACTGCTGGGTACCGAGCGATGCTGGGTGCTGCCCAGCTTTACCTCCTACCGGGAGATCCGCTCAGCTCCAATGCTGCCGAACGAATGAGGCATTTGTTTGGAAATGTGCGTTTGGGTACCATTGCATGAACAAAAGGGGGTATCAACTAAAGCAATGTGAATCAAATTCATTAAAAGGGGAGGGGAATCAGATGTTTCGCCAAACACTAGCGTGAAACAGAATCTACCTCTCGAGAACAAAGAATAAGAAGAAGAAGACGATGGGAGACGTCTCTTGCTTAGATTTGAAAACTGTGCTAGGAAATTTGGTTAATTTACTCTGCGAATCGAAATTATAAGACATCACCTTACATTTACGTTATTTTTAATAAGTTAATGTTAAAAATCAATTAACTTGATTACTAAAACTGATACGTAGAATTATTTCCAATCGGTTAGTGCAAACGATATGAAAATCGGTTATGCAATGACTTAGTTATTATCGCTCAAAATATCCAAAACGACCCGTAACGCGGTCGATTTCAGAAATTTTAGAACGGCGCCCCAGTATAGAAATGAAAGACGTAGTCCTACGTCAAAAATATCCTAGCTGGTTGGCGCAACCCGCGATGAAGCAATAAATCAATTCAATTTCTAATATATGAGAGTTATTTGAATAAGAGCTACATTTCGGTCGATTGGCAGTCATATTGGATTTTGCCAAGTCGTTACTAGGCAACAGTGTGCTATGCAGCGGATCCATAAAATCAGTGAAAATAAATCAAAGCATGCCGGTGCTTTGATTTATTTTCACCAAAAAATCCTACCAGATACAAATCCATCTTTGCTACTTTCAATTTAATATTCTCAGCTTGAGAGTTTGTTTGATTGGGATTTTCGTTTCAAATTGTCGATTGGCAGACAGTGGTATTAGCAAAACTTGTTTTCCCTTCGTCGCATACCTCAAACCATACAAATTTCCTATTACGGACACCATTTTCGATGTCGAACATGATATTCCGAACCAACATTCTCTGTAAATTCTAGGAAGAAAAACTTTTTGAGAAACATAGTGAACATGAGAATGCCTAATTGATTTGATCCAGAACGCTTGCGCAGATTCAGGAAGCGCATGAAGAGCGAACATACGGGAAATCCTCCGAAACGACCATGCACCGATGCCGAGCGAGCTCGTAGTTATCGGGCGAAATTGAAAGCAGCAAGAGGTAATGCGTTGCCAACAACTAGTTGGGACGGTGGAGAACGTCCTTCAATTCGAGGTAGGAAATTGGTATCCATTAAATTAAAATCATTTGACAAAGTGCATGTCATCATTGGGCTCCATGTCTTAATAATTTCAACATAGTATTAATTGTATTCTGGTGATGACATGCGCAGCATGCTTTTACTGCATATGAACCTACAAATGATATCGATACAACTAATGCGCTGAACATATTTTATGCGTGATTATTTTCTCATGTGTTTATTTTATATTGATAAGAATTTATCATATACTAGCTGACCCGGCAGACGTTGTCCTGTCTACAATTTTCTAGTTATTTGAAAATTGGAGAATGTACTAGATGGCATTCTATCTAGAGTAGTCTTAAACAATTGAATCAATCCATTGGGTTCATGAAGCATCGCTTGCAATTGTTGTACAATGTCCCGCTTCATGGTGGAATAATGTTGCTGAATGAATCTCCCTTGAAATAAATCTGTAAAAATGTATGGTCTGCATCAGTGCTGTAAATAGTCATTCCGATCCAATGTTCTAAATTTGCCAACAACTCGTTCCAGAAGCTGATTTTTGCAATAGCTCGTATGCAAAAAATTTGCTGCTTGATTAGTATCATAAATTTGATCCACAATGTATTGTTCTAACTGTTAAACCTAAGACGGGAGAGTGCAAAATCTGAATATTCAAATGATATTCATCAATGAATATAATTTGAATATAACAGTGAATATAGCACTTGCTATATACCAGTTAGGACAATGCACTGTTAGACAAAGTTGTAGAATTTGTCAAGATCTTCAATTTTATCATACACCATATTAATGAATTCTGCTGTTGAACATAGTTATCGGTAAATTAATCCAATTGCACGAAATGACACTTTACAGCACTGGTCTGCATCCGTCGGGGGCAACATTGAAATCGCTTTTTGGTAAATTTGACCGGTAACGTGGACGGTTTCACAATTTCATAATTTTCTAATTTTTAAACTCTGTAAGGTTCAATGTCCAAGAAAACTTTTAAATATTATTTTGTGCGTTGCGCCAAACGAAATCATTTGAAAACAACCACTATAACTCTGGAAGTTCTGCAGAAAATGCTTAGAACCACTTCCTAAAGTAGACACCAATGAGCGCAAAGGCTTTGGTGTTTCTTTGGGAACGTCATTGCATTACAATGATAACAAACTACACTCATTAATCCAATGCCGACTGATGTTTTCGCATAGTCATCAACCAAAGGCAGCACGTTGAAGATTTTGTGTTATGTAGGGTTGCCTTCGTAATCGTTTTATAAGGTTATGTTGGGCACGATGTTACAAGATCTTACTGATACTTGCCGATTACGCTTCTTACTAACTCTATCGCTTGTATTTTGAGCTGCTCTTTCTTCTTCACTCAACAACATTCGAGCCTGTGAAATCCAATGTCAATTCGATTCAGTTTGAAATGCACGCTGATCGTCACTTTGTCTCATTCGAGAGTTTGCTGAGCTAGCAGCCGACCGATACTATTCTGTCTAGTTGGAGGCATTGTACAACAATACTAATTTAAATTAACTAAAATCGCAACTTGAATAGCGTCTTTTGAATTTCTAGTAATATCGTCGTTTTCACCTTCCTGATGCACTATTATTCACACAGCGAACTATACTAATGTAACCAAAAATGTACTTCCACATCTGTCAGTTCAACATAGAAGACATAAACTAATACCTTCACTTTCCATTGATCTTCATTCCAATTCTTGACCAACAATAGAATAGGGCCTATCAACATTTGTAAACCTACACTTCTGAGCCATTTTTCTCGCAAGCCATAGGCTACACACGCAAATCTATAGCATCATCGTGTAGAGAAACTTTTCCCTCCATGATTATGGTATTGGTTTGCGTGGGTGGCCCATGGCTTAAGAGGAAAAGGGCTCAGAAATGTTTGTTCACAAATGTTGATAGGCCCTATTCTATTGTAATATAGAAAATACAAATATACAAAAACTTCGTAAAAAGCGAGAAAAGTTAGGTTTGAGACGCGTTTTGATCAAATTTATACGAACGGTATCTACTCGCGTGAATAACGAAAACCGGGTATTATTTCCGCAAACCACGTCAAATTCCTATTACCCAGTAACAAATTGCGAAATAAGCGACTCTAGTGTATTATCATTTTTTGTATATCTTTTCAAAGGTCCTAAGTAACAATCAGTGATTCTCTCCTCTCTCGTTCTTTTTTTTTTGTTGATTACGAAGCCATTATAATAGTTTCCAACGGTTCCTCCTTACAAATCGCAAAATGGTCTTGCTGTCAAGCATATTATGATATTCCCAAACAAAATCACAATTTAGTTTTTATGATTTTGTTTCATTTTCCAGTAATTTTTTCTAATTTTTTCTTCATATAAACCTATTGGAAACCAAGACGAATCAAACAAAAAAGAAATCAAGTGAATCCATCCAGTCGTTCGTGAGTTATGCTGTCACGAACGGACAGCATTTCATTTTTATAAATATAACTAGCTGGCCCGGCAGACGTTGTCCTGCCCATAATTAAATTACTTAATGGAAAATTGGAGAAGGAGTTATAAATGAAAAAGTTTATTTGCAATAAGTATTAATTCCATTTATTTAGAGTTAATTTCTTACTGTTGTGTGATGATTTAATCAAAATGTGTTGCTGTAAGGTAAGGTTTATTGTCCAAGAACATTATATTACCATAGGTGTTGGCATGAACTGTTCTCTTATTATGTTCGTTGCCCCAAACGAAGTCATTTGAAAACAACCATTATAACTCTGGATGTTCTGCAGAATATCTTAGAATCACTTTCTGATCCAGAAACCAATGAGCGCAAACGCTCTGGTGGTGGATTTAGTGGCGTTACTTTAACTTTGCCACTTGCACAACACAATTCATTTGGTGTTTCATTTGGGAGCTACAATGCATAACAATGAGAACAAACTTCACTCATTGATTCAATGGCGATTGATATATCCGCACTGAAATTAATCAAAGGATCATATTGAAATGCACGTTGAAGATTTTGCAGAATGTAATTTTGCTGTCGTAGTCGTTTAGTGATGTTATTTTGGGTACGATTGTCACCAGATCTTTCTGATACTTCCCGATTACGCTTCTTTCTATCGCTTGTATTTCGACCTGCTCTCTCTTCTTGATCCAACATCGGTCGAGCCCGTGCCATTCGTTGTCGATCCAAGTCATTTTGAGTTGCATGCAGAACGTCTCATTCAAGATTTTGCTGCGCTAACAGTCGTGCGGCTGCAGCGACCAATATTACTTCGTCTAGTAGGAGGCATTGCTCAATAATACTAAATTGAAATTGCAACATTATTAGTTTCTTCTAAATTTCTAGTAATATGTTCGTTTTCACTTTCCTGATGCAATATTAATATAAACAGTGAACGATACTAATATAAACAAAAATGTTATTATACACCTGTCAGATCAACATAGAATACAAAAACTAATACTCTCATTCTCCATCGAACTTCACTCCTATTTACATCTCGCTGCGAGATATCACCAATACAAACGTTTCAATTTATACGTGAACCTACACGTTTACACTGCCCAAGTAACAATTTCAGTTCTATTCCAGCCGTATAGCGCTCCTCCCGGCTTTGTTGATGAAACTACATTGAAAACTGTTTTGTCCACCAACACCTCCTCTATGCATCTTTAAAGCCGAAATGTATACAAAGTGGCCCACTCTTTAGACGGTTGTGAGAACAAATTAATAAAACCTTTCCAAGACCATAAAGATTTTGAAAATGTTCTAGTGAATGATGTTATTATTAGAGATAATGCCGAATGGCCACAGCTGTCAAAATTCACGGCGATATCGTGGTTTGTTTTTGTTGTTCTGCGTTGTTCGATTCTCTGCTCTTCTGATTCATTCGACAGTAAATAATGGCTAAGAAAAAGCTCAAGTGTTGCGGAAAATTATGTTTGAAAGCAAAATATATAAAACAAATTGAGTTTTTTGTTTAGCATATCATGCTCCAAATCATATGCGCATTTAATTGTATGGTGAATATTGGCATGATAAGAGCTGAAAATTAATGCGCCTCGGAAATTATGCGAGTTTACAACATCAAAAACAAAATTTAAAGAAATATATTCGATAAATTAACCAAAAACGTCTGAAAATTGATGGAATTCAATAAGGTTATCTGAACGAATACCGAAATTTGCCTTAGATCTACAGTTCAATTGTATGACATTTAAAATTTAGTGTTTTTTTCCACATTTCAATTATTTCATTCATTCCAATATGGCGATTGCAAGCAATCACAGTTTTAGCAATGGTTACTATAAAACTATCTGGTCGCTTGGAAGCTTTTCAAATTACCAATTAGCCGTTTAATGCATTTACTGGAAGAAAAATGGTTTTAAAATGCTTTTTCAACTGACCATAATAAGATAATATGAATGAGTCCTAAAACGGTATTTAAAAACAGCATTTTATGATTTTACAAAGTCAAAATAAAAACTTTGATAGGGATAAAATTTTAGAAGTTAAGGTTTTAAGATTGTTGAAAAAAAGCTGTTTAGGTTCTTATAAACCTGACTTAAATTTGAAACCTATTGGCATCTCTTGCTGCCATAATAAAACCGAATTGATTTCTGGTGGCTTTCATAAAACTTTAATAAAACTTAGTAAAGCTGAATGGTTTTGGCAATGTTACTTGGGTGAGGTTGCTTTTTACGCAGGAATGAGTGCGCTGAAAAAAAAAATCCTTAAAAACAACTGAGTAGCTCCTAGAATTCACGTACAAACCCGTAATTTACGAAAACCTCGTAAAAAGCAACAAAAGTGATTATTTAAACGCGTTAATGACAAAATCTAAGTGAACAGTATCTCCTCGCGTGAATTCTGAACACCACGTAAACAAAAACTCGCATAATAAATCGTTTTTCGCATAATTTTTCAAAAAGTCCTAAATAACAATGAGAGATTCGCTCCTCTCTCGTCCTTTTTTTGTTAATTAAGACGCCATTATAAAATTTTCCAACGGTTTCTCCTTCCAACTCGATGGATGGTGTTGTTGTTTTCTATTATGATATTTCCATGCAAAGTGAAAATTTAATTTACATGATTTTTTTTACTTTCCCGAAAAAATTTCGTACATTTTTTATTTTAAAAACCTGTTGGAATTCAAGACGAATCAAATGAAAAAGAAATCAAGTAATTCCATTGAGTCGTTCGTGAGTTATGCTGTCACGAACGGACAGCATTTCATTTTTATATATATAGATAGAAAAGATTAACCAACATTTTCTCCCATACCTATTGAATAATGATATTTTATAAAACTCGCTCTCTTACTTCTGCGAGATCTAATATGCTCATATACATTTCGATTTTCTTAACGTTTTAGCCATATTGAATTCACTAATTTACCTGATATTCACATAGAAACATGAATAATAATTTCACAAGAAAACCATAGACCATATTTTAGGTACGCATTTAACGTTATATACCCAACTATGTCCTAATGTATTTATCACATAGTAAAATGTAGAATTTAATTTTTTTTAATGGAAAAGTAAGAGTGAGCGGTTGTGTATTTTTCGAAGGGCTTATTCATACCAACACCTATATACTTAAATGAATATAGTGGGAATTTTAATGTTTTGAAATGGAATGGTCGATTGATCACATGAGAAAGTCATTTAGATGTTATAAAGTAGCTTTATATTCCGTATAGTATACCCAATATAGCTGAATGCCCAATACGATAATATAAATAAATGCCCGGAGCAATGAAATAAATAAACTTTACTGAAATTCGTCCGAACAAGAATCCATAATGATATCCATATCCATCGAAAGTTTTCGACTCAATAATGTTAGTTGGTGACTTTCCATGGTCCAGTAGAGCAAACGCCTTGTTAAGCATGTCTTAGCAAAGGTATAACTAGTTGAATATCGTTTCTAGCTAAATTATTGTATGAGTTATAGTTAAAACTGTAATCGTGCGCTACATAATCGACTGAGTCAAGGGACATGTACCCTACATACTTGTATATAACCTTATAACAACTGCAAAATAATTTTTGTTCTTTTCTGTTTGATAAAACTTCCTGAACTTTGAACATTTTTAGAGACGCTTACACATCTGAAAATGTTGTAATTGATTATAGTGTTTTCATAGCAATCACTAAACCTGTCGGATATCTTCTGATAACGAATTTTATCGTAATTTAAATTCTAGAGTATTTCAATGTTTATTATTACCCTTGAAATCCAGAATTGCTGAAATTGCATATATTGCAAATCCTTGATTCTTTGAAGTTGAATTATGCAAAGGCATACTATAACTCAGATTGTATACAAATGATCCGAATAGTATGGTATTTAAATGGTGAATGTTGAAAAGGAGACAAGGTATCATTAAAAATATATGTTTGTATGTACGTATTATAGAATTTCCTCCGCTGCCTGTCGTTACTGAAATCCCACAAACGATGCAAAACATTTTTGATGATTTCGGCGATGTCGAGAATTCCGAGATGATGACATGCATCAGGCACATTCAGGCACAGTAAGACATACGAATAAACATTTAGTAATGTTAAGCGATTATGATTATAAGAATGAGCAAAACTTTCATTAATTTAATAATTTTATATTCTCTAACAGATCCTCATCTATCTTCTAGGCCTTAAAGATAGTCCATCGTAAAACGTGCAACCGTGACCGTGTCATCATTTATATCAAAAGGCCACCAAAGAGTTATAAAGTGTACAAGAGAATTTTCCCACGCACTGACTTCATAAAAGCAAACGGCCCTTTTCAGGGCCACCAAATAATATCTCAAGAGCGTACAGTAGAATTTTCTTACATACTGGCTTCAAAACGCTGGTCTAATGTCCCATAAGAATCGCACCCATCATATTGTGACTTAAACTGCTTCTATCGGTAAGGGTAAGCGACCGGCACGAATAGTTGAAACCTTTTTAACGCTAATAATAGCCACACAGAATTTCTCTGACATTATAATGCATCACTTGGTTTAACGTAGTCTACATCAACCGGTCGTGTCTTGTACACAACCCCGCTGATTTTTTTTAAAGAGTACAGGTTGCAGAATCAGAGCTTATTTGTCAAGGCCTGCATCTGTTCCGATTGATCCATCACTCAGACGCTTTCAGGCAAAGGTAACCAATGTCTGTCAGATAGGAACTGTTGACGTTTGAGTAACGGGATCAATCAGCAAAGTATTTAGTTTTAAAAGGTTGACTCACCTGTTTAAGTTTGTTCTTACCTGTCCTCCTTGAAATGGGGTTAATAACATGTCGTTTAGATGATATTGTTGATTCTCTGTTTGTTGGTATAGTTGTCATCAGTTGACTGGAATTGCTGAGTTTTTGTTCATTTCGAGTTGTTTGTCTTGTTGTTATTGGTGGTTTCCTTGTGGTTACAGCAGATCGACGTCCTCGTCGAACTCCTCTCCTAACATCGGTGGATCCTCATCGTTGAAGCCTTCGAAGTCTGATGGGACAAGATCCTCGCTTTCGCTATCCCTGTCTGAGTCGCTACTTGTTTCAAATTCGGACTCAATCATGCCATCATACAGGCTTTTAGTTAGATGCTTGATTCGATGTTTATCCGTTGCTGCATTCTGCCATACTTCGATAGGAATTTTGCTTCTGTCGATGTCTTGTCGAATACACGTCTTCCAGGTATACGCAGGTCTTCCGATTTTCTTTGGTTCTGCTATGTTGTAATTTAGGTCCGTTCTCAAGATTCCTCCTGGGTCGCTCCGCAGAATATTTCCATAATAATTCAGCCTATGTATTCTTATCTTATTGTTCACCGTGTATCCTCCGAGCCAGTCGAGGGCTATGTGGCCGCTACTGTTATCATGTTGATTATTCTCAACGTTGTCACCATCATTCCCTTCTTCGTCGATTACTAAATAGCCCTGGTTATTCGGAGGCTCTCTTCATCATAGGTTCTGTTCATTTCGGTATCCTCTTGACATAGATTATGAAGACCCAGCAGCATCTCCTGTTCCATCCTGCGCAACGAGTTTCGCTTCCGTTTGATCAGCGTGCTCACCTCCAATGAATAAGTTACCATCGGGGTGATTAGGCAGTGGTAAAGTTTCCTAACCACACTCCATGTTAAGGGATGTTCTTTTAGAAAAGAGCACAGATGATGATACGTTTTGTAGGCTTTCTTTATTCGCTCAGCTGTTGTGGCTTCTCTTGTGGGACTGCTAGTTATATATGCGCCTAGATAACTCAGAATGGAGACTACAGGTAGCTGATATTTACCAAAAAGGGGCCGTGATTTCTGGGCTGATATTGTTTGTGTATCTGGGACCTCCAAATAGCACGTTCGTTTTTTTTAGTGTTAGCCCCAGTCCTACTGACATAAACAGCAGTTCCGATATACCAATGAGCCTCTCCACTTCGTCAGCATCCTCGCAAATGAATAGAAGATCATCGGCATACCCTAGAATGCATGGCAACTCTATCCTAGATCCATGGACCAACTTGATTTCCGAAATGAATTCCTTAACTGACTGAAGTACGTGGTGTAACATAAGGATGAACAGCTGTGGACTCAGCGGACATCCTTGTTTGACTCCTTTTAATTTCCTGAGACTTTGTTCGCTGGAAAAACCATTGTACCGAAGTAGTGCGCTCCGATTTAGTTGAAATCCTATTTGGTAGCCCAGCAGAGGGCCAACTTGATCAGTTAGCCGTTTGAGAAGTAGTCTTGCGTAGATGTTGTATGCTGCTGAGCATAACGTGATGCATCTATAATCCTCTTTAGTTTTTGGGGTTGGAATTTTGGGAATAGGGACTTGAACTGTTTGTAGTCATTCTTTGGGGACCTGATTCGTTCTGAAAACTTTGGCCATGAGTTCTGTCAGCTTTCCAAGCAGCTCTCTGATCCATATTTGAAGAACTTGTTGTATAGGTTGTCCTGTCCTGGCGCACTGTTATTCCTGGTTCGCCATATAATAGACCTTATTTCTTCCAGTGTTGGTTCAGGGCCTGCTTCACGGTCGTCGTCCTCGATTATCAGTCCAATTCCCCTTTCCACGTTAGAGTTTTCCATTTCTCTGAGTCTGTTGTCCCACTGTTGAATGCTGATATACTTTCTGTCTTTTGACTCCTTCTGTCTCTTGTTTTGCTTTATAAACCGGAACGTTTTGGTCATTTTAGCAAGGGGGTTCTCCTCCTCTATACCTAACAGGAACTTGTTGATTTTCTCAGCGAAATGTTCCTGGTATGCTTTTTGTTTTTCTGCTCTTGCTTGCCTATCAGCTTTGCTTAGGGCAGGATTCATCCTAGGCTCTGATTTTGGGAATTTGCATAAAATGCATGTTTGTCATTAAAACGTGATCCAATTGGGACTCAGTTTTACCATTTGTCCAGGTGATATTTACTGAAGGTGATGTGCTAAAGGTAAGATAATTTTTCAGTCTGAATCCGTGCATAAGATATTTTAACGCCCATCCATTTGGATTACATTGATCTCTCATACACTAGTGCAAAAAACCTTGTAAAATTCATGAAATAACCATAGCCGCAAGAAAAAGGCTTGAATTCCATGAATCCTAGAGGGTTTGAGCGGAAAACTTGTAACTATAAATTAGAAGAAAAATTAGTAATCTCCATTTAATTCCAACTACCTTTGCTTATCTTCGACAGATACGCGTATTTCGTCTACAATGTGCAGACTTCTTCAGTGTCTCGTACTAATAACTCGACCAGTCGAGTTATTAGTACGAGACACTGAAGAAGTCTGCACATTGTAGACGAAATACGCGTATCTGTCGAAGATAAGCAAAGGTTGTTGGAATTAAATGGAGATTACTAATTTTTCTTCTAATTTATAGTTGAATTCCATAACAATACCTTATGAAATGCCACGATTTTTGTCACAACCACTTCCAATGGTTTGTTTATGGCAACCGTGTAAGTTGCATTGAACAGCCTTATGAAATTTATTTGTTAACGCTATGGACGTCGTATGCATTCGTTGTACTAATTATTAATATAATATGTGTTTTGTTATATTTTTTTTTATTAAATTCTACTTCTACTAACATTGTTGTTATGAAAAAAACTTAACAATGCAAGTCATCTTAAGGTTTATTAATGTAAAATGTTCAGACGAGATTTTACATACGGGTTAGCACTAATCGGGTAAAATGTTCAGACGAGATTTTACATACGGGTTAGCATTAAACATAATGCGAGTCAATATGCGCGTTAATATGCGCGAAAAAGTTCTACACGATAAACCCCATACATATAAAGTATAAAGCGGAACAACAACTAAAAGCAATGCGCTTGTTTGCCTAAAGAGGATGATGATAATCATCTGTAAAAAAAAACTTTACCAAATTTATAGTTTCCAGGGGTTAATTTCCTTCGTCCTGGTTTAGTCTCCACATTTGAGGGAAGTATATAAGCTCGAGAATACCGGAATCTTCAGGATTGAGAATCTACAAGAGTAAAAAAAAAATTGAGGCGCGCTTTTAACCATTTCATACATCTCTACCTTATGATTATTGTACACAAATGAAATCAGCTATGAAAGTCTAACCGCCTTATGACTGAAATTGCTAAGGTTGACTTGAGAAAATCATAACAATCAACGGAGGGAATCAAAGTTACACACATGGACGTCATGAGGGCCTTATGAAATCCAAATTTAGAGGGTTCATGATGTTACGTAGGGCAAATTTTATGAATTTCGATAGGTTTTTTACACCACTGTAGTAATTCCTTTACGGGATTCGTCTGCTCCTGAATGCTATCCGGTATGCAATTCTTAGAACTCCATATGCTCTATACATTTCACCAAACACCACGATAGGGCCGTCTTCGTAATACACCTCTATTTTGACAAGCATGCTTCCATTATCGTGTTTCATATGCTCCATTCTCACTCGATGTCTCCGCTCGTAAATCACCGGAAAGGAGATAGAAATAGAAAATGATAAATATATGGTAATATTATCAAAACGCTCTATCTTAAGATCTGATTTGTTTGTAAACTACTACAAAAAATGCAAAGATATAGAGGTGAACGAGAATGGAAATAATTGTAGAAATTTATACACAGCAAAAAAAAATTAATAAATAGAGCGTTTCCAGATGAAATCAGCCGGAAAGAGTCAAAATCTTGCACGACCCTCTCCGATTTGAATGAAACTTTGCACATTTCTTCGGAATTGGTGATGATGGATTTTCCGCGGGTTAAGGGAATTTTTTGACTCAAGACATTTTTTTCAAAAGGGCGTATGTGTTTTGGCATGCGTATTTTTCAAAAAATCATAACTCGAAAACCGAAAAAAAATCAAAAATAAACTTAAAAATCAATTAGCAAATCTGTCCAAGGTACGATTTTTATAATTTTTTTTCTAAAAAGACTTTAAGTTATAAGAAGAAGAATAGAAGTTGTTCTACGATGGAGCAACTTAAGATAAAAAAGTTCTTAGAAGTAAGAAAAATTCAATATATTTCTAATTTGTTGTTTTTGCATAAATAACCATATTTTAATAATATAATACGATTCTTCTAGTGATTTTAAACAAAAATGCTCTCTGTGAGCAACATTCTATATGTACCCGTTTTCGAGATAATTTGAAAGTAATGTCGAAAAAATGGCTTTTTCCATGAAAATATCCCTTTTTCAAAAGTTAGTCGTGATTGTCCATCTTCAAAAGTATTTTTTTCAAATTGCCATAAAATTTTCAATAACTATGTCAAAAGGATTGAACATTTTCTTAATTAACGAATCTTAATTACCAAATAAAAATTTTGGTATTTACATTTTTACAAACACTATTTCCAAACATTCCTATAAATATTATGAAAACTCAGTATTTCGTCAGTTGAAAATATTTTCGCAGCGATTTTATTATCTGCAACTGGAATGAAGGAGTGATATTTCTGTGTACCAGGAATCATTTTTGTTTGCTGATAACTACCATCCCATTCTGCAGCTCCCTCTTCTTATTCTTCTTGTGAAACATAGCAAAATGATATTTTTGTGAAATTTTCTTGATTTCTCTTAATATCCCAATCATACAAAGTTTTCGCACTTGTTATTGGATGTTCATGTTGTTTGGCCAAGCTTGCTCTTGTTGCCATTCGTTTTAATGTGCCGCCAATTGCATCACATGGTCCCTTACCATTTGAAGTATAGTCACTAGATTCATAGTCTGGCGGATACAACGACGGGAGCCAATTTGAACTGTCAGTTGGCGGAGCCAATCGAGCATATCTCGAGTAATTTATGTTAAGGGCCTAAAAGCCATTTGTAAACAATGACTTAAAACGTTGATTTCTCACAAATAACGAGAATCCCACCATATCCTGCTACTCCATATGGTAGAACTAACATTCTTCTACCAAATTCTGCTTTCATTTCACGAGAGTGATTTAAGACTCAAGAGAAATCGATATTTAAATTCATTGTTTACAAATGGAATTAAGGCCCTGTTCGGATAGGTGAAGGATCTTCCAGCAGCAGTTGATGTTTGCAGCTTAAAGCTAAAAAAGTTACTTTTATTAGATAACATTTCGAAAAAGTCATGTGACATCAAATACATTTAGTCTTGCCTATACACCGAGTGTATTCCTCTGTAAATACGATGCAATCGAAAGCGTTCGATACTACCGCCTATGAATAGCATTAATCAATTATAAACGCTCGTGAATTGAATATTTATCCATACCTGACAGCATTAAAACTTAAACACGATGGTACTGTACACCTGATCGCAAAGCACCGGTAATTCGAGCCTGGATTTATAGAAATACTTGCATATTTAGTTACACATAACCTATAGGCAATAAAACCCTTAATTTTACCTGATTCCGAAAGAAGAAAGTTTAATCTTCTATATATCCGGTTTCCTAAGGTGACAAACTACTAATCGGTACAAATCAACTCGCACTACACTAAAAATGTCGATAATTATCGAATAAATTAAAAGCACACCCTGGAGCAAACGTTTCTTTGTTATTCTTATGAAGAAGCCAAGTCATTGTCTCCATTGTGGTCATCCACACATCGAGTAGGATTCTGTACTCCTCGCTGACCATTCGTGACCGTGCTGCCAGAACAGGCCCTAACATGAATTTCTTGAGACATGCTCGATTGGCTCCGCCAAGTGACAATTCAAATTGGCTCCCGTCATTGTATCCGCCAGACTATGAATCTAGTGACTATAATTTGAAGTTGCGAAAAAATGCCACTCAGAATCAATGTTGTATTTCTCTTTAAACTTACAGAGGCTTGCAATTTTTTTATATTTTTGTATTGGGAAGCAGCCCCATCAGACATAAAAATGGCCTTTTTTATATTCATTAGTTGATTTAAATACGTTAGTAATTTAGAAATAAATACTTGTACCGCAATTGTATCATGTCTTAGAACTTCTAATATTACAACAAAACTTAGAGTTTTAAGCATTCCTGACTCCATATAATAAATAACAAACGGATGGATTGTAGCCTGATCATTGTTCCAATGATGACTTTGAACAGCATCCTGAAGTGCAAATGAATAATTCTCTGCAAAATTGCAAATAATAACTACTTCTCCTTCTTTTAATGAAGACTTTGTATCTTTTAAAAATTTAGATTGCTTTGTTTTTATATAATCATGAGTTAATAGTTTTTCTAATTTCTCGCTAAAATATTCAACAAATTCATCGACAGGTTAGCGTTTCTAAATTGACTACTTCGAAGAACTGGCCACTTTTACGGATGTTCCGGATCTTCTGGAGAGCCAGTTGGTTCCCAGCATGGTTCTCAATGTTGATCAAACTAAACTTGTTTTTTACTTTCAATGTTTGGATGCACACCACGCTGATTTTAATAGCAATTGAAAAAGTGAGCTAAGATTATCTTTGCTATAATTCTGGGGAGGAAGGAAAAACCTGAAGTACGGTCACCAAATTTAATAAGACTCGAAATCTACAAAATATTTCGAGGATTTCTTTGCTCCAAATGAAAGGTATTGAAAAAAGCTAGAAACTGACGTGCGTAGAATTTTTTATTTCTCAAATTATTCCTAACAAATAACTCAAAGACTTATGATTTCGCCCCGCTGAAACGGTCACCTTAAGTTGCTCCATCGTAGAACAACTTCTGTTCTTCTTATTATGACAGAAAGCCTTTTTGAAAAAATTTTTTTATAAAAATCGTACGTTGGACAGATTTGCTAATTGATTTTTATGTTTAATTTTTGTTTTTTTTTGAAGAAAAAATTTTTTTTTTACAGTGTACATATTTTTTTCATAAAGTCAAATTAATTAACTACTACTTCTGCTCAGACGCAATTTTATTACAACCAACGGTTTTCGAGTTATGATTTTTTTTTTAAATACGCATGACAAAACACATACGCCCTTTTGGAAAATTTGTCTTAAGTCAAAATATTCCCTTAACCGGTGGAAAATCCATCGTCACCAATTCCGAAGACATGTGCAAAGTTTCATCCAAATCGGAGAGGGTCGAGTTCAGTCATTTGCTCATTTGGCAGAGAAATGCTCTATATCAACGGAATTGATTCTAACGTCAAATCATCATCAAAAACTGATGTAATCAAGGAAATACGATGCACAATAACATCCATTTAGTGAAATATTACATCGGTCTTCAAATTACATCAGAAAAACATTATTAGTTGCATGAATGTAATAATCACATATTAAAAACAAATATTACACGAAAACCAATGCACATAAAGAACTCCGCAAAATATGTTAAATATTACACGATTTTGATGCTTTATCGCATTTCGTTTTTATGTAAAATTAAATCTCGCAACACTGCCAAACATGTTCTTTTTTTTTAGCGAATTCGTTTTTGATTCAGTTCCAAACTGGATCGGGTATCGAAATTGGGTCGGCTTTTTGTGTGTTAAACATCAGTGTTTACGGTTTTATTTGTAACTTCAATCGAGTTGAGGTTTGCGCTGACAATATGTTCGGGAATCGCAGGTTGAAACTAATTCCAACCTAGGTTCAAAAACGAATTCGATATTTGTTTTTTCACAACATTTTCTTTGTCGTCGTGGCCGTTGCTTTCTTTCATTAGGGAACGTCCATTAATTACGTCACGCAAAAATTGACTTTTTTCAACCCCCCCTCTCCCCCTTGTCACGTATTTTGTATGGACCTCTAAATTTTTTTTTTTAAACTCCCCCCTTACTGCGTGACATAATTAATGGACCTTCCTTTAATATCAATCCAAACAAGTTACTTGCAATAATAATCAGACTTCCCTCGCTCTACTACTGTACCCGGAAAACTCAGAACTTTCAGCTGAACAGGTGAAGATAAATTTGCAGTCGTTGCTCATCTCGTCGATTATGGATACAGCGTGGGGTAGTATTGTGATAGAAATTGGGTACGGTTTCACGTCGTCCGTTGACGATTGCAAAATTCATCTGTTCAAAGTCGGTGGCCGTGAAAATTCTGCCCAGGATGTAGCAAAGATCATCTCATCGATGTGTCTAACCCATGCGTCGCTTTCGGAGAGCAGCATAAATTCGTTCCACTCGGACAGCCAGGAGCACTCGTTCTCCGGCCACGAAACGGACAACGAAGATTCAGACCAATAGTATAAAGCCTACCGGAAGAACGACGGCGGTGGAGGCGTCTCGTACTACAACTTCGATTTCAACTTTGGTGATCGCGAGGAAAAGGAAGGTATGTGAGTTAAGGTCGATGTTTCTGTTGGGATCTTCTGAATTGAGCGGTTTCTTATTCCAGATCGGAGAAAGTATCGGCGAAGCTGGAGAGTATCCAGGATCAGATTTACAGCCCGGTTAAAAATCATCCGCCGCTATACAAGTATTCCCCGTTCCACGTGGCGAAGCAGAGTTTTGAAAGTTCCGGTTTCGGCACGGATTCCGCGGATCGGGGTGCATCGGCAGATAGTAGCCAGAACAAAGCGACTCTACTGCAGAGGTTCCAGGAGAATTTGCTTTCGCACAGTCCGGGAAGTGTGGCAAATAACGGAAAAAATGCTAAGATCGAATCTTCACTCGAAGGGTATCCATCCAGGACATGCTGAGTTGGACGCCAAATGCCATTAGTAGGCCAATGCTTTCACTGGCGAGAGACAAGGCCGGGAAGAAGATGGCCACAGAGTTGTTCAAGCTGGTTCAGATCTACATGGGTGATCGAAAGGCTCGGGTTGGGATGAGTTTGAATTCGGTGGCGATCGACATCCTTGTGATGGCTATGGGTCAGACGCAGTTGAGAGACGAACTGTACATCCTGATGTGTCGACAAACGATTGAAAATCCCAGCCGGGACTCACTGATTCGTGGTTGGGAATTGATGGCAATCTTTCTGTCATTTGTTCCGCCCTCACCAACGTTCCAACTGGCACTGCTCGGTAACATCAACAGGCACAGGGATCCAACGTTTGCGACTAGCTTTCCGGATGTTGGTAAGTGACCGATCCATGTGTAGATTTCACACTACACAACGATCGCTTGCCGGAGGTTGGATAGGATTGGCAGTTCCGGGCGGTAGCAAGCGAAAAAGCTAACCGAGGATGACATTAACCACGCGCGGGAGCAAATCTTCCGTTGATGTAATATTTCACATTTTCATAAGGAGTGTATCGAATATAAGCTATCCACATACATTTGCGTTGTACGCATGTATTTGTGATGGTTTTTTATGCTCTGAACACTGCATTGACTGTTTGACTGTCAGCTTTCTTTTGTTTACGTGTTTGTGCGGTTCAAATTTTGCGTTTTCAAAATGTCGCGTATTGAAAAGGAAGTGAAAATTAAGGTTCTGGACACATGGCTAAGTGAGAAGGGTATTACTATGCGAAAATTGGCGAAGCGGTTTGGAATTCATCATGCGAGTGTTAAAACCATCATTAATAAGTTTGGGGAACACTATTCTTTGGATGAGCTACCAAGAAGAGGCAGAAAACCCGGTTCTTCCAACCCGAAACTGGAGCAGAAAGTGGTATCTCTAATCATGAAGAACAAATCAATGTCAATACGTGATATGGCCAGTGTCGGAATGATCCAGCGTATCAACAGGCGAAACCACCTGAAGACCTACAAGAAGCAGAAAATCTCGAAACAAAGTGCAGCACAGAAGAAGCGAGCAGCAACAAGGGCCCGGAAATCGTATTCGCGTCTTTTGCAGCGTCCGGATGCATGCGTTTTGATGGACGATAAGAACTATGTAAAGGAGGACTCAAAAACCCTTCCAGGTCCACAATACTTTACTGCCGTCGTTGGGAAGGATGTGAGCGATGCGGACAGGTCGATTCAAGTGGAGAAATTTGGTCGAAAGGTACTGGTATGGCAAGCAATATGTTCCTGTGGTTTGAAGTCAACTAAATGCGGAAATCTATCGATTTGAGTGTCTCCAGAAGAGATTGTTGCCTTTATATAAGAAGCATAGTACACCTCCACTGTTTTGGCCGGATTTAGCGTCGGCTCACTATGCCAAAACCACTCTCAATTGGCTTGCGGAAAAGGGTATAGATTTCGTTGAGAAAAATATCAATCCACCAAATTGCCCTCAGCTTCGACCCATCGAACTTTACTGGGCAATCGTGAATAGGGTCTTCAAGAAGACTGGTAAGGCAGCTAAGAACATGCAGGAAGTTAAAAAAAATTTGGGCTCAAGCGTCCAAAAAATGCAATGCAACACTTGTCCGGAACTTGATAAAGAGCATTCGATCCAAAGTTCGAAAATTCGTGAAATTTCATTCGGTCTTCATTATGTTCAAGTTTAACCTCGTACAGTAAAGGATCAATTTTTTGTATGAATAAAATATCGGTTTTCAATATAATTTGAAAGAAAGTTTGTGGATAGCTTATTTTCGATACACTCCTTAAATGCATTCATAGCTTGAATATTTCAATTATTATTACTATTCTTTATAATAATAAAAGCAACATTTTGTTTTAATTTCCGCTGTAACTATTTTTTTTCTTTCATTGAATAATATCCGAAAATTTACTTTACAATATAATTTTCACATTGCTCCCTTTACTATGTAGTACGTCGCGACGATTCACGTTTTCTCGATGAGTTACGTTGTCTCGTTTACATCGACCAAATTACATCGATGCGTAGTGCATCATTTTATGATGTACATCGAGACCAGTGATGTCCATATCCTCAGTGTGGTAGAGAGAGAGAGATTGAAAATTTTCCACACACTCTTCCTACCTCAATGAGAGCTCTTCTCTCTTGTTTATATTCACCCCCGTGTTTGCATGCGGGTAGCGCATGTGAGTGGAGAAAAATGGTTTTTATTCACACTACACTCGATCGCTCTAGAGTGATAAGAAGAGCTTTCGAATTCACAGAAGCGAATGCAGATAAATTCCCTGACCTGCTCACTGACGTGGGCTCTTCTGCTAACATACAGCAGTGATTGCAAATTCGTTTTGACGCTACATAACTATAATGTTAATGTTTCTTCCCGCTTCCTTTTTTCGAACATTTTCTGCAACTCCGAAGATGTTTTAACTTTCAATCGCACCAGCGAATCACAGAAAGAGTACTGGTGTGTCCTCACCCCAGCGTACGCGGCAGTGATCGCAGGCGAGAGCACGTGGGCGAAAACAGATGAGCGCACGTGAGCGCGATCGTTTAAAAGAGAGTGTGGTTCACTCACTCCAGGTAATCCCATCACAGGCGCACACTTCCACTCTGTCTATTTTTCACCGAATAAAAGAGCACTTTGCTTAATCTGAGGTGAGGTATGGTTGTATCCTCTATGAAGGTGCAAATCTCACGCACCGGCGTAACATTAGTGCGAAATACCATCTCTGATCGAGACAGCCTAATATTACACAACCGATGGAATGACCTATGTGCATCTGATTCTGTGTAATATTCAACAACTTTATTTGCTGCGTAGAATTATGGTAATTTAATTACCTCTAAAATCTGATAGAACAAAAGTGCAAATGTGACTAAGAGTATATGTATAATTGATATGAAGAAAAAAAATTTATACAAAAAAAAGAAATGATAGATTGAAGATAGGAAAGCATAAGTTGGAACCTTAGTGGACCCTCCCGGTTCCTTAATAGAATTGGTGTTAGTTATTACAACTCAATCTGAGGCGCGCCTTAATGATTGATTTAGATTCAAGACCTGGGAAACTGAATAAGAAAAAAATTTGTAATAAAATAAATGTTAAGAGTGGAGGTGCTAATTGTATTATTGTTAAGTAAACATTTTTAGTAAGAACGATAGCCAGTTAATATATTCCATTATCCAAAGCTAACATGTTCAACATAAAAGGAAGTGCTACCTGTCAGCGGAGGCCAAAGAAAAGTCATCCACTGGCATTTGATAGCTATATTTAATGCTTCAAAGCTAAAATGTTAAAATATTGAGTCAAAACACTGCAAATTTTATCAGAATCAAATCTTACAAAACAGTGGGCCTTATCCACTCCGTAGGCCTCCAGAGAACGAGGTTATGTTGTTTGCAATTCTGTACCTCGCTAATAAATTTACATAGTTAATTATTTTCTACTAAACTTCCTAGTCGTTACTTACATGTCAAAGGAATGATTGCTTAACAAATTTCTTGTTTAAATGCAGAGAAAAACAAACTATCAACGACTTTCAACTATTTTCGTGAACAAACTATTCAACACGTTTTCTTTTCTTCGCTTCTGACAGCTCTCCAAGTTGCTACCGGCTGGCACATACTTATTCTTGCAGGGCTTCTACAAACGGCAGTGTTGCCGAATCAGCTGCAGCGGTGACATCATCCCCCGGGTACATCTTGGCATCTCTCAAGACTGTACTAGAATCGTCGCCTGCGTCCAAAACAGCGAGCTTGGACACAAGACGCCGCAGCATACCGTTCGATGTCCTAACAAAGGCTTGTCGAACTCTTCCTTCCTTGTCCTTATATAAGTCCTTATATCACTCTATCTATGCGTCCCCTCACCCATCCATTACGAATGCCATCTTCAGCTATCATCACCAGGTCACCCTCACGCATGGCGCGAACTTCGCTGAAACACTTGGCTTGTCGGCGGATTACCGGCAAGTATTCTTTTAACCAGCGTTGCCAGAAAATGTCAAGCTGGCGTTGAATCTGCCTCCACGTTTCTCGGTAGAACCCCGCTTGATCCGCGATGGTAACTGCAGGCTGCTTAACTCCAGTTGAGTTTCCTAGCAGGAAGTGGTTTGGGATTAGTGCTTCCGAATCCTCAAAGTCAAGAGGCAGGTATGTCAAGGGTCTTGAATTTACTACTCCTCTCGCTTCCACAACTGGAGTTTGCAGTCCTTCCTGATCAGATTTTTCTGTCCAAGTAAGCTGCACCTATCGCTACCTTGACCGACTGAACAAGTCGCTCCCACGCACCACCCATGTGTGGGGCCGCTGGTGGAATGAAAGTCCACTTCGTAGAGGCATTGGTGAATGTTGCAGACAGTCCTTGATTGATCTGATCTCGAAGAATTCGCTCGGCACCCTGGAAGTTACTCCCATTGTCTGAGAGAAATTCTACCGGTGCTCCACGACGGCTGACAAATCTCCGTACACATGATATAAATGATGCAGTTGACAAGCTGCGCGCTACTTCCAAATGAACGGCACGCACCGTCAAACAGGTGAATAAAGCCACCCATCTTTTGCAGTTGGATCTCCCTATCTTCACAAAAAGTGGACCGAAATAATCCATGCCAACATAACTGAAGGGACGCACATGATCGGTGAGTCTGACTGCCGGTATTGGGGCCATAGGAGGAATTTTTGGTAGCGACCTGCGAACTTTACAAAACTGACAGTTGCGGGAAACCTAGGGGGGAGACATCTTTAATATTCGCATTAAATCGTATTATAATACCACTTATTCAAGATTAAAATATTAATCTTGACAATAATGTGATTTAGAGTTAATTCGTTTTGGAGTGTACATGTTAATTTAACAGATTGTCCGTATTGGCTCTGGCTTATTGGTATTCGTGAGATGTGGAAATGTATAGTGGTGTTTGTGTTTCGTCTCAATGTATACCTTTTTACGCGGAACAGCTGATTATGGTGATGTCAAACTATCAGCTCACAGTATGGAATGTTTAATTTTTGTTTTTTTTTGAAGAAAAAAATTTTTTTTTACAGTGTACATATTTTTTTCATAAAGTCAAATTAATTAACTACTACTTCTGCTCAGACGCAATTTTATTACAACCAACGGTTTTCGAGTTATGATTTTTTTTTTAAATACGCATGACAAAACACATACGCCCTTTTGGAAAATTTGTCTTAAGTCAAAATATTCCCTTAACCGGTGGAAAATCCATCGTCACCAATTCCGAAGACATGTGCAAAGTTTCATCCAAATCGGAGAGGGTCGAGTTCAGTCATTTGCTCATTTGGCAGAGAAATGCTCTATATCAACGGAATTGATTCTAACGTCAAATCATCATCAAAAACTGATGTAATCAAGGAAATACGATGCACAATAACATCCATTTAGTGAAATATTACATCGGTCTTCAAATTACATCAGAAAAACATTATTAGTTGCATGAATGTAATAATCACATATTAAAAACAAATATTACACGAAAACCAATGCACATAAAGAACTCCGCAAAATATGTTAAATATTACACGATTTTGATGCTTTATCGCATTTCGTTTTTATGTAAAATTAAATCTCGCAACACTGCCAAACATGTTCTTTTTTTTTAGCGAATTCGTTTTTGATTCAGTTCCAAACTGGATCGGGTATCGAAATTGGGTCGGCTTTTTGTGTGTTAAACATCAGTGTTTACGGTTTTATTTGTAACTTCAATCGAGTTGAGGTTTGCGCTGACAATATGTTCGGGAATCGCAGGTTGAAACTAATTCCAACCTAGGTTCAAAAACGAATTCGATATTTGTTTTTTCACAACATTTTCTTTGTCGTCGTGGCCGTTGCTTTCTTTCATTAGGGAACGTCCATTAATTACGTCACGCAAAAATTGACTTTTTTCAACCCCCCCTCTCCCCTTGTCACGTATTTTGTATGGACCTCTAAATTTTTTTTTTTAAACTCCCCCCTTACTGCGTGACATAATTAATGGACCTTCCTTTAATATCAATCCAAACAAGTTACTTGCAATAATAATCAGACTTCCCTCGCTCTACTACTGTACCCGGAAAACTCAGAACTTTCAGCTGAACAGGTGAAGATAAATTAGCAGTCGTTGCTCATCTCGTCGATTATGGATACAGCGTGGGGTAGTATTGTGATAGAAATTGGGTACGGTTTCACGTCGTCCGTTGACGATTGCAAAATTCATCTGTTCAAAGTCGGTGGCCGTGAAAATTCTGCCCAGGATGTAGCAAAGATCATCTCATCGATGTGTCTAACCCATGCGTCGCTTTCGGAGAGCAGCATAAATTCGTTCCACTCGGACAGCCAGGAGCACTCGTTCTCCGGCCACGAAACGGACAACGAAGATTCAGACCAATAGTATAAAGCCTACCGGAAGAACGACGGCGGTGGAGGCGTCTCGTACTACAACTTCGATTTCAACTTTGGTGATCGCGAGGAAAAGGAAGGTATGTGAGTTAAGGTCGATGTTTCTGTTGGGATCTTCTGAATTGAGCGGTTTCTTATTCCAGATCGGAGAAAGTATCGGCGAAGCTGGAGAGTATCCAGGATCAGATTTACAGCCCGGTTAAAAATCATCCGCCGCTATACAAGTATTCCCCGTTCCACGTGGCGAAGCAGAGTTTTGAAAGTTCCGGTTTCGGCACGGATTCCGCGGATCGGGGTGCATCGGCAGATAGTAGCCAGAACAAAGCGACTCTACTGCAGAGGTTCCAGGAGAATTTGCTTTCGCACAGTCCGGGAAGTGTGGCAAATAACGGAAAAAATGCTAAGATCGAATCTTCACTCGAAGGGTATCCATCCAGGACATGCTGAGTTGGACGCCAAATGCCATTAGTAGGCCAATGCTTTCACTGGCGAGAGACAAGGCCGGGAAGAAGATGGCCACAGAGTTGTTCAAGCTGGTTCAGATCTACATGGGTGATCGAAAGGCTCGGGTTGGGATGAGTTTGAATTCGGTGGCGATCGACATCCTTGTGATGGCTATGGGTCAGACGCAGTTGAGAGACGAACTGTACATCCTGATGTGTCTACAAACGGCAGTGTTGCCGAATCAGCTGCAGCGGTGACATCATCCCCCGGGTACATCTTGGCATCTCTCAAGACTGTACTAGAATCGTCGCCTGCGTCCAAAACAGCGAGCTTGGACACAAGACGCCGCAGCATACCGTTCGATGTCCTAACAAAGGCTTGTCGAACTCTTCCTTCCTTGTCCTTATATAAGTCCTTATATCACTCTATCTATGCGTCCCCTCACCCATCCATTACGAATGCCATCTTCAGCTATCATCACCAGGTCACCCTCACGCATGGCGCGAACTTCGCTGAACCACTTGGCTTGTCGGCGGATTACCGGCAAGTATTCTTTTAACCAGCGTTGCCAGAAAATGTCAAGCTGGCGTTGAATCTGCCGCCACGTTTCTCGGTAGAACCCCGCTTGATCCGCGATGGTAACTGCAGGCTGCTTAACTCCAGTTGAGTTTCCTAGCAGGAAGTGGTTTGGGATTAGTGCTTCCGAATCCTCAAAGTCAAGAGGCAGGTATGTCAAGGGTCTTGAATTTACTACTCCTCTCGCTTCCACAACTGGAGTTTGCAGTCCTTCCTCATCAGATTTTTCTGTCCAAGTAAGCTGCACCTATCGCTACCTTGACCGACTGAACAAGTCGCTCCCACGCACCACCCATGTGTGGGGCCGCTGGTGGAATGAAAGTCCACTTCGTAGAGGCATTGGTGAATGTTGCAGACAGTCCTTGATTGATCTGATCTCGAAGAATTCGCTCGGCACCCTGGAAGTTACTCCCATTGTCTGAGAGAAATTCTACCGGTGCTCCACGACGGCTGACAAATCTCCGTACACATGATATAAATGATGCAGTTGACAAGCTGCGCGCTACTTCCAAATGAACGGCACGCACCGTCAAACAGGTGAATAAAGCCACCCATCTTTTGCAGTTGGATCTCCCTATCTTCACAAAAAGTGGACCGAAATAATCCATGCCAACATAACTGAAGGGACGCACATGATCGGTGAGTCTGACTGCCGGTATTGGGGCCATAGGAGGAATTTTTGGTAGCGACCTGCGAACTTTACAAAACTGACAGTTGCGGGAAACCTAGGGGGGAGACATCTTTAATATTCGCATTAAATCGTATTATAATACCACTTATTCAAGATTAAAATATTAATCTTGACAATAATGTGATTTAGAGTTAATTCGTTTTGGAGTGTACATGTTAATTTAACAGATTGTCCGTATTGGCTCTGGCTTATTGGTATTCGTGAGATGTGGAAATGTATAGTGGTGTTTGTGTTTCGTCTCAATGTATACCTTTTTACGCGGAACAGCTGATTATGGTGATGTCAAACTATCAGCTCACAGTATGGAATGTTATGGTAGTTTAACGTCATCACCCACGTGCTCAGCAATGTTAGCAATAATTTTGCTTCCAACACAAGTAAACTGCTCGATGTGCCGGACCTAAGCTGAACGACATTGACTTGCCATCAGTTGACGACACCGCCGTACGTTAACAAATTAAGAAAAAGCAAACTATGCGCGATAACTATACACTGTTAATAAAATTAGAGCAATGTATTGACAGTTTATGATATCATAATACCGTATAATGATATTATAATTTTATTATTTTCACTAATACTCATAGTATTGGCATTAAAATTAATGCAAGATTAAGTTGTCTCCCCCTAGCGGGAAACCTTTTCCACCATAGAGCGGAGGTTTGGAATAGCATATGATTGATGAATCTCATTGACAACCGTCTCGTTGTTGGCATGTCGATATGTGCGATGATACCAATCAATAAGTAGCAGAGTTACTGGGTGATCCTTAGCAAGTATAATGGGATATCGTGTTCCGTACGCAATATGTTCTGCTGTTATAATCCGGCTGTTCTGACGTATGCACCTTGATCATTAATCACAGGACAATACTCATATAGCACGCTGGATTTCTCTATCACCTGTTGTTCCCCTGTGGACATAGATGGGTTTTTCATCAGAGTGAGCAATTCGTCCGTGTACACTTCTTATTGCACCATTTTCAGAATTGTTATTGTTGCTGATTGAAATTCATCCTGTTTAGGAAATCCTGAATACGATGGATAGTTGAGTATTGTTTACAAATCGCTTTACACATCATGCGCAACAACCTTTCCCAACGAGAATACCTCTCGTAGTCGACTATCGGCTTTGTCTCTTCGTGATATAACACTGATGGCCGCATCTCTTCCGTTGTTGACACTGTGTTATTCATGGAACGTGTCCACTCTTCTTCCGAAAGACGCAGAAAATCCGGTCCGTGGAACCATTTACTCTCCGTGCTAAAGTATGGCCCGCTTCCCCATTTGGTTGCTTCGTCTGCAGGATTCAGCTTCGTCGGGACCCATCTCCACTCATCGGCATTCGTAGATTCGAGGATCTCTCCGACTCGATGCTGCACATAAGAACGGTAGTTGTGCGGATCCACCAAAATCCATGACAGAGCAGTTGATGAATCTGTCCAGAGAAACTTCTTGTAGATTTGAACACTGTGGTTGTCTTGAACAAACTTTATCAGGCGAGTTCCGAGCACACAACCCTGGAGTTCTAGCCTTGGCACATACAAAGGCTTCAAGGGTGCAACTTTTGCCTTGCCAGCAACAAGGTAGCATTGTGCGTATCCGTCAGCATCAATCGTCCGAAAATAAACAGCACATGCATAGGCGTTCTCGCTTGCGTCAACGAAGACGTGAAGTTGCGTGTTGGTGTACGTTTGTCTGGTAGCTTGAATAAAATAACAACGCGGAATTCGAACAGCGGAAATGCATTCGATCAGTTTTACCCATTCTTGCCAAAATTTGTAAGCAGCATCTCCCACTGCTTCGTCCCAATCAGCACCGCTTCGCCACAAAATTTGGATAAGTATCTTACCATGAATTAGACAAACCAAGGGGTCATACAGAGACATAACGCACCTTAGGATCTGCCTTTGTGTTGGCTGTCTGTCGCTGTCGATGTGTGTGTGAACTTCATTGCTCATTTGTGTAGAAAAACTGAGTTCATCGGTCGTCGGCGTCCACAACATACCTAGGATCCGTTCAGACCGTTCACCATCTACCAAATTCTTGACTGATGTCTCGCCGGTTGCGCCCAGGGACTGAAGAACGCGATCACTATTCGATGCCCAGCCTCGCAAGTTGAATCCTTCGTTACGATGTACCAGACGAACCTCTGCAGCAACTTTTTTAGCTTCTTCTTCACTCTCAAAACTCTCAAGGTAGTCATCAACGTAATGACAGTTGATTATACTGTTTGACGCCTCCGGGTACTGCTCTGAGTGCTCCTTCGCGTTCAGGTTTTTTACAAACTAGGCAGAGGCAGGCGAGCAGGTTGAGCCAAACATAGCGACGTCCATTACGTAAATTGCTGGCTGACTCGTAGGGCTAGGACGAAATAGGAAACGCTGAGCGTGTTTATCAGCTGCTAGCATCAATAGCTGGTTAAACATCTCCTGGATGTCTGCGATTACTGCTACCTGATACATCCGAAATCCAAATAGAACTGCAATGAGTAACGTCAGCAAATCTGGTCCCTTCAACGATACGCCTTCCACTTTAGCACGGGCGTCGCAAATAATGCGCATTTTCCGGGTATCTTCGGGTTCAGGACTGCTCCTAGTGGGACGTACCAGATCTTCCGAGGATTCGCGTTAAAAAGTTCTTCTGCAGATGCCTTGTGGGCATATCCTTGTCCAGGTATTCTTGGATTTGGCGATGTAGATTCTCCTTAAGTTGTGGGTTTCGCTCCATACGTCTCTCAAGACACTCCAATCCACGCAGTGCTAAAGGATAACTATCCGGAAACTCGATGTCGTCCTGCTTCCAGAGTAATCCGGTCTCGAACCGATTTCCAATGCGCTTGGTTGTACCATAGACTAACTCTAAGACCAGTAGGTCCCATACAAAAACGATTTTTTTCTTGGCTCAGTCAGTACTAGAACATAGGTCCCAAGCTCGGTCCCAAGCTCAATAATGCGCCCCTAATAATGAACTCACATGAACACACTCTCAAATATTCTGTCAAAATAACACGGCAAATCAAAACAAAGGCGCAAATATGTATAACAAGGTGCTGGCTTCAAGGTGTAATTCGGACCAAGGGGTTCTACAACAGTGAACCAATTTCAAATCGCTAGTTGCATATTGATTGTTGGTTGTACTCTACAACAGATGCCAGGCATGCTGCTCTTCCTTTGACAAGATTGGTTTCGACTGTGCCACGCTCACTTCTTCCGCGTAGAAATACTGTTTCAGTTCTTCGTGTATGTCGCAGTTAGTGGTACACTCGCACACGTGAAAGCTGTAAGCATTTTTGAAGAATCACGCTGTTGTCCATAAACACACCAGCCAAGTCTTGTTTTCACAGCGACTGGACCGGATCCATCACCTTCCTTCACTTTTAAGGGTAGGGTGAGCCGCAGATTATCAATTCCAATCAGGAGCTTGGGACTAACATCTTGATATCGTTGTACAGGGACTTGCTTAAGATATGCATATCGTTTCACCGCTTCCTCGAAGTTGAAATTCTGTGCAGGCAGGTTCAGCCGATCGACAGTTCGAGCATCCGAAATCGTATAGCGCTTATTTTTCCCCATACCAGAAATTGCGCGATGTATTTCCTGTCCAGTGGAGAGAGAGGGGTTGTTCGGATAGGTTTACGGCTAGACGAAACACGGTCTTTTAGCAGCTTACGCAGCTTTAAAGCTGGAAATATATTTACGCTCATCAATGTTGGTTTCATTATTTGTATTAACTACTTACATTTTCGTGTTATTCTTGATATTTAACCCTTTCTATCCAATCTCGTTCTTCTATTCTGCTTTATTGACTAACAGTAAACCTATCCAAGGTGTAATAAATTTAGGGTTAAGTTTCCGTAGCATGTAAGATGTTTAATTACCTCGGTTCACTGAATCCAAACTAACTTTATTCACTACTGTTCTATTTTATCTATATTTAACTTTAGATAGATTTTAATCCTATACTTTGAATATCATATAACTAATTTAAGCAGAATTATCTAGCAACAAATTTAATCTTTATGTTTCCCTGTATTTTTGACTTTTTCCTCTCATGCATGTGACGTTTTAGAGTCACGTAACCAGTTGCTCTCTGACGTTTGCGTTGACAGATCTGGGTGATACGGAACTCACTCAGCTACCAAGCGAGACTGCCCTGTGGTTTCGCAACATTCCCTCGCCCGTGTAGTTCCGGAGGATTCAGATCTTTTCAGGTCCAGGAGAGCTAGCTTTACAGCAGGTCGAGTTACCAGGCCGTTCTTCGTTTGCACTGCGCGCCGTACTTGCCCGTCAGCTGCTTTGGTCACATTGACGACTTGACCTCTCAGCCACACATTTCTTCTTCCTTCGTCGACAACGAGAACCAGATCTCCAGGTTCGAGCGGTTTCGTAGGCTCAAACCATTTGGTGCGCCTGCTTATCGTTGGTAGGTATTCCCGAACCCAACGGGTCCAGAAATGGTTCACTAAGCTCTGTGCGAGTCTCCAACTATCCCGTAAGGTACTTCCACCAGTGTTGACTACCATCTCAGGTTGCGTGACGCCTTTCGTACCGAAGAATAGAAAGTGGTTTGGCGTTAAAGACTCTTGCTCCGGGAACTCCAGTGGGATGTAGGTAAGGGGTCTAGAGTTAACGATAGCTTCAGCTTCTAGGATTACCGTCTCCAACACCTCGTCGTTCGGATGATGCGGATGATCGGCAATCACTGACATGGCCGTCTTCACGGATCGTACCATGCGTTCCCATGCTCCGCCCATATGAGGCGCCGATGGAGGGTTGAAGTACCATTTAGTATTGGAACTAGTAAACGTCAGAGCGCAATCCTCGTAGATGTCCTTAATCTGCTTCGCCAGCAGATTGCTTGCTCCCAGAAAGTTTGTCCCATTATCACTGTAGAAAGACTCCGGAGAACCACGACGAGCCACAAAACGCCTAATTGCCATCACACACGACTGAGTAGACAAGCTATGCGTAATCTCCAAATGTATGGCGCGCACCGTCAGGCAGGTGAATAGCGCCACCCACCTCTTCACCAGGCTACGTCCTTGTTTGACCATTAACGGTCCAAAATAGTCCACGCCAGTGTGCGTGAACGGTCTCACAAATCCGGTTACTCTAGTTTCCGGTAACGGTGCCATCATAGGTAGTTCTGGAGCAGCCTTCCTTATACGGCAGAAAAAACACCTACTGGATACTTGTCGAATCAAGACTCGTAGGCCTGGTATGCAAAAGCGTTGACGCATTTCATTGCACACCGTTTCTCCATTTCCGTGCAGGAACCGCCGATGATACTCTTCTACGAGGAGAAGGGTCCCAGGGTGCTTCTTCGGTAATATTATAGGGTATTTAGCCTCTATTGGTACAGCCGGAGCCGCTGTTATTCTGCTGTTCATCCGGATGACACCGTACTCATCGATGAACGGCGAAAGACGGTGCAACGGACTTGACTTCGGAATTGGCACTGCATCTCTAGGGACCGTTAGATTACGCTTCAGAATCGCTCCTTCGTCCGGATACGCTTCAGTTTGTATCTGCTTCCAAAGTAGGTTCTCTGCGTTTTTGAGCTCCTCCTGAATCAGCAACGTCGGATTTTTATGCTTCTCACCTTTGAAACGACGAATACTACGTAGAACGTAAGCAGTCGTTCTCAGCAGTCGGTTCCAATTGGAGAATCTCTGGATGTCTATCAGCGGCTGCTGCATTGAACCATGGAACAGGAATACAGAACGAAGCTCGGTGATTGTCTCCGACTCATTTGGTGAGGGTTTCGACGGCCAGTGTTCCGGTGGCTTATACAGGAATTCTGGTGCTTTGTACCAAGGGTTGTTACTATCGAAACTGGGCCCATCCTTCCACTTAGTAGCGACATCGGCCACGTTGAGTTTGGTTGGCACGTAGTTCCATTCGTCCACGCTGGTCGATGTAAGAATTTCTCCTACTCGAAAGGCCACGAATTGATGGTACCGGCGGCTGTCAGATCTCAACCAGGAGAGTACTGTTGACGAATCGGACCAGAGGAATCGCTTCGATACAGGCAAGTCCAACGAAGTCAAAACGTTGCTTAACAATCTCGTTCCAATCATCGCAGCTTGCAGTTCGAGTCGAGGCACAGATAGAGGTTTCAACGGTGCGACCTTCGTTTTTGCCGCAACGAAAGCGCATCGAGGTTGGCCGTTATCGACTAATCGAAGAAACAGTACTGCTGCACATGCTAATTCGCTCGCATCGACGAACACATGGGCCTCTATATCTCCAAGAGCAGAACTGGCCAATCCGCTAAAGAAACAACGAGGCACAGCCACCTCGTCCAGGCGCTGCATGTATCGACACCAACAATCCCATTTCTCTCGAAGTTCTTCTGGTATGAGCTCATCCCAGTCCGTTCCGGATCTCCAGATCAGCTGCATTAGAATTTTTCCGTGCACAACGAAATGGGAAATCAGACCCAGCGTATCAAACAGCGACATTATGGTCTTCAGGACTTGCCGTTTGGTTGGTGTAGTGGAACCTCCAATCAGCGCTTTGACCTCGTTCTTCATCGTACTCAGGTCAAAAGCGAAAACGTCCTCTTTCGGCCTCCAAACCATACCCAACACTCGTTCCGCTTCTAACGACTTCTCCAGACTCATGGACACCGTCGATGGTGCTCTTTGTTCTCCGATTTCAGCAAGGACTTCATCAGAGTTAGAACAAAAGTTTCGGATTTCGAAACCCGCTTTAGAGTGTACGTACTTCACATCGTTAATAAGCTGCACTGCTTCTGCTTCTGAATCTACGCTGTCCAGGAAATCATCAACGTAGTGGTTCTCTACAATTGCCTTCGCAGCTCTAGGAAAGCTTTCAGCAAACTCTGTTGCATTTTTGTTCTTAACGAACTGTGCCAGACTAGGCGAACAGGTCGCGCCGAAGGTGGCTACGTCCATTACGTAGATCTGATGGGGCAGTTTCGGAACTAGCCGAAAAAGAAACCTCTGCGATTGTTTATCTAAGTCGCGAATAAGGATCTGATGGAACATCTCCTTTATATCTGCAACTACCGCAATGTTCCTTTGCCTGAACCGCAGTAGAACTGCAAATAATGCAACCAGTAGATCCGGCCCCTTCATCAGCATATCGTTGAATGACACCCCTCCCGCTCGTGCTTTAGCATCCCAGATTAGCCGAATTTTTTCGGGTTTCTTCGGGTTCTGTACTACGCCTAGTGGCAAGTACCAAACCTTGCTGGGGTTCGTTGACTGGACTTCCTCCGGAGTAATCCGGTGCGCGTATCCCTTTGCTTCGTACTGTTCAATCATCCCTTTCACTTTGGCTTCGAGAACTTGATCCTTGCTTAACCGGTTCTCCAACGCCTTCATTCGGCGTACTGCCATAGGGTAACTATCCGGGAAGGAGAAATGGTCGTACTTCCATAACAACCCCGTTTCGAAAGACCCGTTCACTCGTCGGGTGGTGGTTTCCATTATTTCGCGCGCACGTTTGTCCTCTTCGGCTTCTGGCTTGACGGTCACGCTCGATTCTTCCACAGCGAAATATTGCTTCATCCAGTCGTGTAGCTCCCGATTTTCCAGATTACCAACAATATGCATGTTCAGCTGTTCCAGCACGGTACCGTTGTCAGAATTCTTCCCAAAAATGCACCAACCAAGACGTGTTTTCGTTGCCACGGGTTCGTTGTCTCTACCCTCTCGTACTCGCAATGAAGTTAACAGTCGGACATGTTCAAGTCCGATAATGATCCTCGGCGTAGCTTCCGTATAGCTGCGGACTGGCAGCCCTTTTAGGTGCGGATATATCTGCTGCAACTCTTCATACTGCAATGTCTGACTTGGTAGTCGGAGCTCCTGAACTGTTCGCACGTTGCTAAGTTTGAACTTCTCTTTAACTCCAGAAATGACCACACTGACACGCTGAGACCCTTTCTCCTCTCTCGAAATGTTGCCTGTCCAGCTCAAACAAAAGCTGTCGGTTGGCCCAGTAATACCTAGCACCTTTGCAAGACCAGATTCAAGGAGAGTTGACGATGACCCATCATCCAAAAAGGCGAAGGTGTGGACTTGCTGACCATTTCCATGAAGAGTTACAGGCAAATACCGAAACAAAGAATATGTAACCGAGGAATGGAGATTTTGATGCACAACTTCCTTGGAATTATTCGCAGGCTGCGACCTACTCGCGGTTTCCATTTTTTTAGGCAAAATATTCCTTGCTGAATGCAGCAGCTTGTGATGATGAACCCTGCATCCTTCGATGCCACACTCCTTGTTGGAACGACAAGGCCACTTTCGATGAGGTATGAGACAGCTTCTGCACAGATTCTTTTGTTTGATCGCCTTCCACCTTCCATCCAAGTCAAGTGCCTTAAACTGCTCGCAGTTCACGATCTCATGATTTGTACAGTTACAATACGTACAGGTTATTTTCATCGGTTCTGTCGACGGCTTCTTCTCGTGGACTTCTGCATTTCCGGCTTGCTTTTCCTCTGACTGTACGTAGAGCTTCTGCTTTTCTCGCCCAGATTTGTTGGAAGACTGTGTACCCAAAGGATTTACAGGAAGCGTTACATCCGAGGCCATCACGACCAATTCGGACATGAAAGCGCCGAATGTCGACCGGTTGACATTTTGATAGCTTCTCTTGTAGCACGACCACTCCATTTTGAGCGGAGGAGGGAGTTTTTCCACCAGCTCATGAAGCAGTGTCGGATTCCACAGATGGTCGTTCAGATTTGCGATAGTCATATGGTCCACTGCATTCTGCACAGCGAGTCCAAAGGTGATCAACGACGGAAGATTGTCTGTCTTCGGCGACGGAACAGTGCGTGGTTTTTGAAGGAGAGAGTAAATAAGAATTTCAGGCCTTCCATACAATCTTCGCAACGTATCTATTACGAAAGGCACTGACTGTGGCATCAACAATCTGCTTCTGACTGCTTCCAATGCATTTCCCTTCAGACATCGCTGCAATCTCGCCAGGTTCTCCGAATCAGTATATCCGCATGCCTCAGTAGAGTTGCAGAACGAACTGTAGAAAAGTGGCCACTCCTGAGGATCTCCCGTGAAGTTTGGAAGCTCCCTCGGCATAACTTGCCTCGCAGCTAGTTGTTCTCCTGAGGGGCCAAGGCTTCGCATCGATGCCGCAGCAGAATGTTGTTGACTTACTGGTTGTCCCGCAGGATTACGGAAATATCTGGAAATACCTGCTGGCCGCGCTAAGGTTCCTACATCGATTGCCGAATGGGCGCCAGTTCCCTCAAAGATCGGTTGCTGATTGTTGCTTGATGCTACTGTTCTCGGTATATTGCACAGGTACGATGGACCGTTGCACGAAGACGGTATTGAAGAGTAGATATTTGGTGGACTACCACCGGTAACAGCGAACATTGGCTCAGCTTGCGTAAACGACGAGATTGGGTTCCGGTTAGTCCACGATGATATATTGCACGCAGATGGTATCGCAAAATCGATGGCTGGCAGAGCACCACCGTTAGTGACGCTCATTAACTCCGCTTGAGTAGAAGAAGAGATGGGGTTCCGGTTAGTCCACGATGAAAGGGTACCTTCTGATGGAGCGCCTCTGACTGTTGTTGACGAAACAGGATTCGTTGTGCTTGATGCAGTGGTACTCCGTATACCTTTAACTACCCCCGTTGCGAAAGGATTATGCGATGCCGATATTTGAATGGGAACTAACGGAGTTGTATTATTACCCATGGAATTAGAAATAACACTACCTAATCCCGAATACCAACCAAACGGACTGCTGTTTGGCAGTATCGATGGCAACGTCATTGCTACTGTTGCAAGATTGTTGCCAGTGTTTATTGGGACCCCAGAATGTGCTAGAGGGGTGTTACTAAAAGTAACACTATTGGCGGACAACAACGTTGCTTTACTAACAGCAAACATTGGACCACCAGCCACGGACTGCAACACTGCATCACTGCAAGACACTGATGCATTACTAGCACCGACCGGGATAATACCACTGACCATCGGCGATGCACAGTTGCCGTTTGACAACGGGTTCAAATTTGATGTTGACAAGGGGTGGAATATTGATACCGAACGGGCAACATTCTCGTTAGACGTCGGAATAGTATTGGGATCTATTATCCCGACAGAATCGATTCCAGGCATAGAACCACATGTGGATGTTTTCGATGCACTTACCGGCGGTCGTTGAAATGTGATTTCGGTGGAGGAAACTACTTTACCGGACAAATACTTCGATGGGAAACCCCGGGGAACTTTTGTTGTAGCTCTAATTCCCGGTTCCAACTTATCCGTTGCCATGATCGCAGTCATTCATGGTCGATGCCGCGATAGGAGAGGACGATCTGGGAAAACTAGACTGATGAGCTGCTTCTGAGGCTATCAACGATGGCAACACGCTACTAGATGGTGCAGCTGCAACTTGCTGGACTGCGCCGACTTGGTGCTCACTCAGCCACGATTGGACCTTCTCCCGGCTCGCTCGACTACTCAATCTAGTCCTTCCACTTGCTCCTTCTTCCACATCATCCGCTTCCGCCATGAGCAGATCGTACTTCTGCTTAATAAACTTTTCTTCCTCTTCGGCTAGCATTCGTCGCGCTGTCGCTTGTGCCGCATGTTCCTCCTCTAAAATTCTTTTCATCAGCAACGCTTTTTGCTCCTCCATCATCCGCAGGCTTAGCTCCACTCGACTCGATCGCTTACTGGTCGACGAACGACCGACAGACTTTTTCGCTTGGGAGATCGCATCATCATCCCGCAATCGGCATTGATCGCACTTCCACGTACGATCCGGATCAGCGATGGAGTCTGTTACACCCGCGCATTCGAAGTGCATCCACGTCTCACATGCATCGCAACCAACGAGATGATCCGCTGTGTCCGACCGGTCACACTTGACACAGTGTTTTGCGGTGACATTGTCCATCCTTGATTCGACTAGAATCGCCGGAAAATCTTTAAAGATTGTTCGGATAGGTTTTCGGCTAGACGAAACACGGTCTTTTAGCAGCTTACGCAGCTTTAAAGCTGGAAATATATTTACGCTCATCAATATTGGTTTCATTATTTGTATTAACTACTTACATTTTCGTGTTGTTCTTGATATTTAACCCTTTCTATCCAATCTCGTTCTTCTATTCTGCTTTATTGACTAACAGTAAACCTATCCAAGGTGTAATAAATTTAGGGTTAAGTTTCCGTAGCATGTAAGATGTTTAATTCGTTTAATTACCTCAGTTCACTGAATCCAAACTAACTTTATTCACTACTGTTCTATTTTATCTATATTTAACTTTAGATAGATTTTAATTCTATACTTTGAATATCATATAACTAATTTAAGCAGAATTATCTAGCAACAAATTTAATCTTTATGTTTCCCTGTATTTTTGACTTTTTCCTCTCATGTATGTGACGTTTTAGAGTCACGTAACCAGTTGCTCTCTGACGTTTGCGTTGACAGATCTGGGTGATACGGAACTCACTCAGCTACCAAGCGAGACTGCCCTGTGGTTTCGCAACAGGGGTTGTGTATTACCATTCACTCCCAATTGTGAGATTAGTTCGCTTTCCACTAGAGTAATGGAGGATCCTTCGTCGATGAAGGCGAAAACATCAACCGGACCCGATTTGCTGTAGAGTGTGGACTGGAATGACACGGAAGAGGAGGCTAGAATCCAGAAACCGATGAGCATGGCTCTCAGCAACAATCGGAGACGGAGTGTCAGACTTCTTAGCGGAATGAAGAAGCGGATGATGGCGGAATTGACATCCATCGGTATTGCATCGACTATTGCTTCGACACGCACGTCTTCCGTGTCTGAAGAGGCAGTTCTGACAAAGTCTCAGTTCACGAAGTTTTCGCCAGCGCTCATCAACTTCGAAGCTCTTAAACGTTTCACAGTCACGCAAATCGTGATCACCCTCACTACAACAAAGACACTTGAACTGCTTGGGTACAGGAGTTTCCTCTGTCGTTTCCCGAGTATGTGAATTTACAAAACCTTTCGGTTTCACTTTCTCCCTACTGGAAACTTTTCCACTCTCTGGCTCAAACAACACCACACTGGATGCGTCCTGAACTATGCCCGCCATATAGTCACGGAATTTTCTCAGATTGCCGGATAAGGGTGGAATATGTCGTTTATATCCAGCCCACAACATCTTCTGATCAGCCGGCAACTTGTTCACTAACTCCTGGAGCAGCGTAGGGTTAGAGAGATGTGCGTGTTCGTTAGCCGCCTCAATATGCTCGCACAGTACTTGTACTGCTATCCCGTACTCGATGAGTCCCTCCAGTTTGTCCGCTTTAGGAATCGCAATCATTCGCACCTTTTGAAGTAGTGATTTTTCAGCACCTCCGGTCGGCCATAACGCATACGAAGTTTCTTGATGACGTTCGGAACAGCTGCCGGCCAAACCAGTCAGTTGCGTACCATTTCAAGTGCCTGTCCTTTCAAGCAGCGTTGGAGCCGGAGCATATTTTCCCCATCCGTGTAACCACATGCTGCATAGGTGTAGGTGTAGTTGGAAATATACATGGGCCACTCCGACGGATCTCCAGAGAATGGCAGAAGGTCACGAGCCAGCGACTGCCGCGCTGTAAGCTGCAGGTGGGATGGTCCTTGGATGCAGGGGGTTTGATAGTTCTGCGTATTAGACTGGACGAAAGGTCCATGTCGATTCATCGTATCTTGAATTACGTACGGCTCACGCTGCTGCTCATTGGTACCGAAATTGAAACGCGCGCGTTCGTTGCGCTGCTGCTCATTGCTGCCCAAATCATGTCGATTCATCGTATCTTGAATTACGTACGGCTCACGCTGCTGCTCATTGGTACCGAAATTGAAACGCGCGCGTTCGTTGCGCTGCTGCTCAGTGCTGCCCAAATCAAGACGTACGCGCTCATCGCGCTGCTGCAGGTTTGCACTGCCACTGGGGTGCGCGCGATCGTCGCGCTGCTGCTTGCTACCGGTCGGATACACTCTCGGATCGGTACCGATACGCCAATCCTTTTCGGAATACATTGTACAGGTTTCTTGAATCGCACCAAGCGATCGCAGCGGCAGTTCATTTTCCGTGACATCACATTCACTCCGAGCCGGTAATTGAATTCGAACTAATTGCTGCTTACACTCCTCCAATTGGCTCTGCAGCTCCTGTAGCAGCTTCTCGGCTTGTTTCTGTTTCTACTGACGCTGCTCGCGTTGACCCTGTTTACGTTTTGGGGCTTCGTTATCATCACGGGAAATATTCGGCACTGGCTGTAGCTGCTGGAACTGAGAGGCTGCTAGTGGTTTAATTCCGCCTACCGCGCCTTCTTCCTGTTCTTGTTTTTGCTTCCACCGTCGCATCTAACAGCCTTTGCTGTTCATCCAGGAATCTTTTCTGCAGATCTAACTCCAATCGCCTTTTTTCCAATTCTTGCCGTTTCTTCAATCGAGCCATACTATCCGCCAGACAAGAGCCGCTTCGCTCAGATACTCCACTTTCAAAGGACATACTGCCATCACTTGCACATTGGATGCAGGTCCACGATCGATCGCTGATAGAATCCGTGACCTTGGCACAAGAGAAGTGCCACCAGGAATTGCAACGTCACACTGGACCAAATTATCCGCATCATACGGTCTTTCGCAAGCCACACAGTTACTTTCATCCGGAATAGTAGTTCGAATCTGTTTTGGCATTGTTGTTTTCTTTGAAGAATGTCGCCGGAGGCCAAAGAAAAGTCATCCACTGGTATTTGACAGCTATATTTAATACTTCAAAGCTAAAATGTTAAAATATTGATATAAATTTTATCAGAATCAAATCTTACAAAACAGTGGGCCTTATCCACTCCGTAGGCCTCCAGAGAACGAGGTTATATTGTTTGCAATTCTGTACCTCGCTAATAAATTTACAAAGTTAATTATTTTCTACTAAACAACTTCCTATTCGTTACTTACATTTCAAAGGAATGATTGCTTAACAAATTTCTTGTTTAAATGCAGAGAAAAACAAACTATCAACGACTTTCAACTATTTTCTTGAACAAACTATTCAACATGTGTTCTGTTCTTCGCTTCTGACAGCTCTCCAAGTTGCTACCGGCTGGCACATACTCATTCTTGCAGGGCTTCTACAATCGGCAGTGTTGCCGAATCAGCTGCGGCGGTGACACTACCAACTATATGCAAGTGACTATTAGGGAAGGTCCATTAATTATGTCACGCAGTAAGGAGGGGGGGGGGGGTGGTAAAACGTGACGATCTATACAAAAAAATGTGAAGGCCTATACATGAAAACGTGACAAGGGGGGGAAGGGGGTTTAAAAAAAGTCATTTTTTGCGTGACGTAATTAATGGACATTCCCTTAACTAGGTAGTAAATGCACCATCAGAACTCCAGTCTCGTTTATAACATTTTTTATGTGCAGTTCGTTCTGTATGCAATATAAAATACTAGCCACCAGGATCATCCTTATGCGCCTTTAGTAAAGAATAGATCGGCTGCAGTTTGCTGATGCTCATAATCACCTTCGTGGGGGTTCGATCTCCTGTTCATCCTTTTTCCTTCTTCTGCTTGAAGTGTCAAATTCATAACGGTACACTATGTTGAGATGATTTAATCATCTGCAGTGAATTGATCACGTCCGACTGCAAAATGATATGCTTATTTTAATTCTTGCACAGCTTAATGGAGCATACATCTGGCATGAAGTAACATTTTAGTCACTAGATTCATAGTCTGGCGGATACAATGACGGGAGCCAATTTGAATTGTCACTTGGCGGAGCCAATCGAGCATGTCTCCAGAAATTCATGTTAGGGCCTTAATTCCATTTGTAAACAATGAATTTAAATATCGATTTCTCTTGAGTCTAAATCACTCTCGTGAAATGAAAGCAGAATTTGGTAGAAGAATGTTAGTTCTACCATATGGAGTAGCAGGATATGGTGGGATTCTCGTTATTTGTGAGAAATCAACGTTTTAAGTCATGGTTTACAAATGGCTTTTAGGCCCTTAACATAAATTACTCGAGATATGCTCGATTGGCTCCGCCAACTGACAGTTCAAATTGGCTCCCGTCGTTGTATCCGCCAGACTATGAATCTAGTGACTATAAGTAACATCCAGGATGATGATTGAAGTTCTAACGGTATTGGGATAATTCAGGGAATGTATTTACCGGCAGACTGAAGAAAGTCATTTCACTCCAATTAATGAGCTAGCGAAAGCGAGTAAATGAAAATACGCACATTGCACCGCAAAAACGGGATACTTATTGATTTACAGGAGAGCATAAATTAAAATTACTTTCTATATCAAACTAAACGCAAATAAAAACACTTTAATTAAACTAAACTCAATCTATAGTTTCGTTTAATTGGGATTTTATTTAAAGAAAACACTTAACGTTCCAGTTAAGTTCTCAATTTCATTCGGAAATAAATATCTAAGATTGTCTAGAACACAGTACCCAGCTTAACCTCTACCGAGCCGCGGCAGACGACCAATAGGCTTTTCTTGAACTTCCTTAGAGGACGGATTCATACCTAAAACAGGTGAAAACATCAGAACCATGTACCATAACGAAGTTGAAATTCTTCTTACGCCTTACGTGTCCTCGCGTGCATACTCTTGGTCACTTGGACTCATTTGTTGTCCGTCATCTGGCGTAGGCGACTGACGCCGAGTAGCACGCATTTAGAAAATGTTAGGAGATATAATTATTATCGCTATCATGAGTATCACTGATAGCCATTTCCGCTGCTACCGATGGAGCGACATATTGAGAGCTGATGTCCACAGAAGAGAGCAGTTAAGTTATATGCGATTGAGACTGAGACTATGGAACTGTGGAATGGCCTCCGGAAACCTCTGCAGATGATATTTTGAATTAGTTTTCAATGGTAACAAAACTTCAACATCCGCCTTAGCCATTCGTATGCCGATACGTTCATCCTGAGCAATAGAACAAAGCTCGTCATCAGAATCTGTCCGTGGAAAAAAAGATGTTCTCCAAATCACGTCTCTCAGTATCAGTCGACCCATACGTACCGCTTAAAAGACGACTCTCATTATCGGAATCAATCAACATTGCGTTGACAGCAGAACTGCCCGATACTGCGAAAAGGATCATTGTTTAATTCCGTTTCCTGGCAGGGGACATTCTTGCGACTGGTTTGCCTTTCTCCCATTGGTGTTCGTTCGATCAATATATAGAAGTTGTCCAGCATTTGATTTCCTCCGGCTTCCGACAAGTTCGTGTTATTGAGACAAATCTCGTGATATTTGTCCTTGATGGATATGCAGACAGTTTAGTACACTGCAAAATATGTTTGTGGTAACCGTGAATGACGGAAAAAAAAAATTATGCAAATCAACACTTACCCCAGCATGCGCCTGGAATCTGGACGATTTTTCATTGCTTCCAAGATAAATCATAAACGGCGAATAGTCACCACAAGTGGAACCAACGGAAAAGCATTCATTGTTCAGTCCCATGTAAATAGAATCCCTCGATGCATCGATACACAAACCACTTTGTACTAGCTTTTCTTCTTCTTCTTTCTGGTTTGCATATGATAGGGCCAGTGACTGTGTTGTACCGTTGTACTAGCTCCATTTCTAAGAACAAAACGGTTGAGCGGATAAAACTGACAAAATGAAATTTTCACGAATAGAAAGCTGTCATCCGTGTTACCGGTATGAATTTGTTCATGTTTGCCACTCAAGAATTTCAAAAGTGTCAGATGAATTATTTGCTAGTATTTTGAAAACATATTTGACAAACCATATTGAAGGGGATCACACTATTTGACAAATTGCCAAATAATCGGAACGACTAACAAAAACTAAATATTTGCCATAGCAGTATTTGGCCAAATATATTTGGCAATCATACGTCGGTCAAATATATTTGTCAAAATTTATCAAATATTTGGCGTTTCGTCAAACAGTGTGATCTCGGCTTAAAGATATAGCTTTAGTTCGATCTTAGTGGCTCCCTTATCTGCTTTAATCCAACTTCAATGATGCATTAGACGTAATGTATATGCCTTATATATGCATGCTATCGTGCAGCCTCGTGGTTACTTGGGTTCTCTTCCATAAACTCTGCGACCAGTAAACGATTTGATGCTATTATTTTAATATTTTCGAACTGATAAATTTAACGATACTGAAAATTTAACATGATTTTTTTAAGTTATTTCGGAGAACGAAATGGTTAACATGCATACCTTTCACGGAAGATAAACTGGTATCATTGAGTTCTACTGCGTGAAAAATTGATGAAGACGAAAAATAATGTTAGTCTATATCGAGGTATGCCTGTAGTCAGTGGTGGTAAATGTACTGTATTTTGATATTTGACATTTTTCATTACGACCAAATTGAACACACACAAAAGTGAACCGTCGACGGAAAAATCTCATGACATTTCTGTACCGTTTTCTCCAGGCGACGAAACACTTTTGCTGCCTCCAGCCGATGGTTTAAAAAATTTCGCGATATTAATTTATGTCACTCAGAATTTCGTTGATTGTTGGCTTATTACTGCATACATATGATGTATATTATATGGAATCAAATCATAAGAATGAATACTAACAACTTATAATCGAAAATAACCGAATAAGTGCGTTTTTAATCAAGCTATCAAAAACCGTCACAAACCATTTCTAAACTGTTTGAAACTGTCGGCAGAAATAGGAAAAATTTTTTTTCCTATTTTCTATCCCCGCGTTCGTTTGAACTGTACACACAAACTGTTGGTGGTGTGCGGACCTCAACATTTGCAGCGCATGAATGGTTTGCAAAAAAATGTACATTTACCACCTCTGCCTGTAGTTAATCAATAAACAAGCGTAGGCCTTCGCCTTCCAAAGAAATGAACTGGCCAAAAATGGGTTCTTTTTAGGATTATGCTTTGTTACGGAGTGTGTTTAATCGACGCAGTCGTTGACATACACAACTTGTGACTTTTTCGGCTAAGTGATATACAAAGAATCAATAGAATAAACACAGTGGATAAACTTGTTTCAAATTTATTAGTTGTTGAATTCATTACCGCAGCAATACATTATTTATTCGTTTCCAGCAGCGGCTTGACGCTTTTTTTTTCCTAGCTTAGCTGGCTGAGCGTTGAGAACAGGTCGACTCCATTTTTTCTCAAACTCGGAGGTTAGGTATCCGTATTTCTTGAGAACGGTATCCTGATCCTTCACCTTGTCGGCAACGGTGGTGCGTGCCTTCCACGTCAATTTCTGTATAAAAAATGGAAATAGATATTTTTTGAATTTATTATCTATTTAGTTCTAAAGAATATAATGAGCAGGATCCAATTTTCTCAGATAGGTTTAAATAAAATGTAAAACAAAAAATGTTTTCGAAGTATTGTGTATACATCACTCATCACTCTTATCGCAAGATGTGTTTAAGTGCAAACAGCAGGCATCATCAAAATCAGAATTCTTAGGCTGTTTTTTTGTTAAAAATCAAAATCTATTCATAAAAACGTGTTCAATGTTTCCTACTCACAAACTGGAACAAAATATTTATTTTTTGAACACAATTGGGTTTTAAACGAAAAAACTGCTTTTGAATTATGATGGTAATAATGACGTTCCTTTGGAAAATAATGACCTGAAAGACACAGCCGGCCACGCAGTCCAACCTGTTAAACGAATTCAACCTTCAAAAAGACTGCGCGCTTAGTAAAATAAATATTTTTTTTCGAAAATCGGTAGCAAAAATCACCGAGAACTCCAAAAAAGGGTGCTTATGAGTCGAGGTAAACGTAGTACTGGTGTACCGCCGGCAATGTTCCCTTGGCAAATCAAACACTCAGCGTAGTTGATGTGGATTCAGAATCAATCTCGAACGCGGCATTACACCTTAAAACTTCGCTTAAGCCCGGGCCCGATGGGGTTCCGTCGGTTTTTCTGAAACAGAACATGGCTTGTCTTCTGTATCCACTTCGTCAGATCTTCCAGATGTCCCTCTCTAGCGGTACATTTCCTTATTGCTGGAAAATGGCGGACATGTTTCCGGTATATAAAAAAGGAAGCAAGCGGGACGTGAACAACTACCGAGGAATCACATCGTTAAGCGCTGTATCGAAGCTTTTTGAACTGGTCGTTAAGAACTCACTTTTTACACATTGCAAGCAGTTGTTAAGTGACGACCAGCACGGATTTTCACCAGGGCGTTCCACAACTACAAACTTATTGTGCCTTACGTCGTTCATAACTGATGGTATGATCGCTCGATGCCAAACGGACGTGATCTACACAGATTTAACGGCAGCTTTTGACAAGTTGAATCATGATATCGCGATCGCTAAACTTGACAGACTAGGAGTTGGTGGTAATCTTTTAAGATGGTTTCGATCATACCTCACAGGGCGTCAATTGACAGTTGCCTTGGGTGACCTACGTTCAAGGAGTTTCTGCGCCATGTCCGGGATACCGCAGGGTAGCCATCTGGGACCGTTGATATTTCTTTTATACTTCAACGACGTACACTATGTTATCGGAGGGCCTCGCCTGTCGTTTGCTGATGACCTGAAAATTTTTATGCGAATCTGTTCAACCGCCAATTGCCATTTCCTCCAAGCGCAGGTTGATGCCTTTGCTCATTGGTGTACTCTAAATCGGTTGGTGGTCAACCCGGCCAAGTGCTCAATGATAACCTTCTCACGTCAGAAACAACCAATTTTGTTCAACTACCATCTTCTCGGTACAACCATCGAACGAAAGCAGTGCGTTAAAGACCTAGGTGTTCTGCTGGATTCGAAACTGACGTATACGCAACATTTATCGTATGTTGTTGACAAAGCTTCAAGGACACTCGGTTTTATATTCAAGGTTGCGAAGAACTTCAGCGACATTCACTGCCTTAAATCGCTCTATTATTCCCTCGTTCGTTCGACACTGGAGTATTGTTCAGCGGTCTGGAGTCCATGCTATGATAATGGCGCCGAGCGAATCGAATCTATTCAACGCCGTTTTCTTCGGTTCGCACTTCGTAGACTTCCTTGGAGCGACCCTTTTCGTCTTCCTAGCTACGAAAGTCGGTGTCAGTTGGTCGACATGGAGCCTCTGCGGGTCCGTAGAGATGTATGTAGAGCTTTAACTGCTGCAGATGTTCTACAAGGAAGAATCGACTGCGGAAGGATCCTTCAACAAATTAGCATCAACGTCCAACCAAGGCCAATGCGTCACAACTCTATGCTCAGGCTTCCTTTTCGCCGCACCAACTATGGGTTGAATAGCGCTATTCACGGATTGCAGCGAACCTTCAATAGGGTGGCGTCCATTTTCGATTTTCATCTGACGCGGAACGCACTTCGTCGGAGATTTTCTACCGTTTTTAGAACAATTGACACACGTAGTTAAGATAGTGTATAGCTTTAATTATTTTATTTTTACTTATTTATTTTTTTGTTTTGACTCCAGTTAAGAGGTTATGTAATCGTTTCTTATTGTATTTTTTTTGTGTTTTTAACATCATTAGGACCTAAACTTGGTCTGTTGATGTCTACTTCAAATAAACAAATAAACCTAAAACCAGCACCTAAAATTCGGGCGTCAGGAACGAGATTATTCTAGTCAATGGAGTATCCAGCTGGAATGCATTGCCGATCGCAATAAAACACTAACATCGAACGAATGCTTTCAAACGACAATAATTAGGCTTAACTAGTCAAACAAAACCACTTGCTTTCAAGTTTTGTTCGCTCCTAATGTGCATTTTAGTAATATTTTCTCTACAAGTTTCCTTGTCCTGATACAAAGTGTTAAATTAACAGGATATCGTACGGAATAAAATTACCAATTGCCAATTTAGCAAAACTTTTTCCATAATTCATCGTACCCATCACCAAGACTTGCCAGAATCTTATCCGAGGAAAAAGAGAAAAATCCTCCCAGAAATTCTAAAATCTGCTCAAAATTTGTTCTGGTGCTTTTCAATCATTCTATCATTTAAAAAGCGGAGCTACTAATCCCTAGGCGGTGGGTTTGACCCACAGTCCAGCCGACTTAAAAAAAATCTCGACTTCTTTGGGCATAAGAGTATAATTGTGCTTGCCACACAATATACAAATTCATGCATTGGTGATTGGTTTTAAAAGCTCTAAATTTAATACCTGCGGAATTGCATCTACTAAGTTGAGAGCCTGGCAATAAACTAATTGCGATAAGTAAATAAGCTTGGATACGCCGAAAAGAAGAAGAACATTGCGAGATCAGTAGTAACATTGCAATAGTAACAACACTTGAAGTGTTGCGGTACAAAATAAACAATTCTAGTGTATTTTTTCATTAGGGCGAATCTGCAATTGAGTGAGCCTCTCTGATTACTCTCTCTTTCATACATATTCCTTTCAGCGTTACGTTTTTCATTCAACTATTTGTACACTCTCGCTGCACTTTACTCAATTTTTTAGTACAATTGTATGCTATCTCTTTTTCTCTCACAGAAATGTTACTTAATTTTCGTAAAAAGTGGATCTACTCAAAAATTGAGTTGATCCACTTTTTACCGAAAATTGAGTAACATTTCCATGAGAGAAAAAGAGATAGCATACAATTGTACTCAAAAATTGAGTAAAGTGCGGCGGGAGTGTAGAGTATGGTAGCTAGCACTGTTGTGTTTCTATCTGTACTAAAGAATCCCTTAAAAGATTTATAATGGCGCTGTAATAAATGAAAGAGGGCGAGGGAGAAGAGAGTCTCTCATTGTTAGATTCGCCCTTTTAAAAAAAATCCTAGAAATCATGTTTTCACCAGAGTGAGTCTCCCCGGTGAAATAATTCTGCTCTCTTCGGTGCTCCTCAGAAGAGATCACTCGCACGATCCGGCCTGTTGTGTGGTGGGGTGCAAACGACAGACACTTTGGTGTCGCTCAACTTGTGATATCTAGAAGAGAGTGAATACAAAATAAAAATCTGTCGGGTGAGTTTGCGTTTGCCAATGTGCGGAGTACTTTTTCACTAAGCACCGTGGAGAATCGCATCCCTTGGTACAGGCTACGCGAATTCCAGCGATCATCAATGGCGAGCAATCGGTAGAAGTCCTTCCTCCGTTGGAAGAGTATCGGGTTTTATCCGGGTTAATCCTCAAATGTGCGATCGACACACAGCGCAGACCGGTGCCAGAATCAACAATTCGTCGACGTTCGCCCACTCTGTGGTGGGATGACGAATGTACTGAGGTCTACCGTGAAAAATCCATCGCGTTTAAAGCATATCGGTAGCGCAGTTCGCGAGATAACTACGAGCGGTACATTGGTCTTGAGCGTAAGTTTAAGAACCTCGACAAAGCCACGAAACGCGGATGTTGGCGTCACTTTGTCAACATCCGGCTATCGATGAGAACTATTTGGACCGTCTGGAGAAGAATGCGAAATGCGTCGTCGGTGAATGAAGAGAAGGTAAGCTCTTCCCGGTGGGTCTACGCGTTCGCCAAGAAAGTGTGCAACGAATTGCTCGCGATACTCAAACCAATAGCAGGGTGACCACTCAATTTTTATTTTCAAATTCCCGGTTTTTTCCCGGTTTTCTCAGACCAAATGTTAAAAATTCCCCGGGTTAAGGCGCGGATCATGTAGTAATGAACTAGAATAATGAATAGAAAACATATATGTAATCTAAGCAAACAATGTTGAACGAATTGAGTTCCAAAGCTTAATAAAATGATATTTTCAGTTTAAGCATTGTTTATAATATAAAAATGACTACATTTTAGGACCCAACGATTTACAAATTCTGCTTTCAGTTTTAGGCCCATGAAGCTAAAGAAAATAATTTAGATGATAGTCTGAAAGTCAGTTTGTGTGTGTATATATTTTTTTTAAGAAACTTTTCCCAAAGATTCTATGAAAAGTTCTCAGCCATTGCTTGAGAAATTTCTTCTGTCGTTTCTATAGGTATTCTTCAGGAGGCTACAAACCATTCCTCCAGCGATTCTTTCAGCAGTTTCTTCTGGCAGTTCATTGGCTGTTCTGTTAAACTTTCTTGTGATGACATTTATGGCGGAATCCCTGAACTTATGAAGTATTGTGATTGTAAAGGAATCCCTGGAAGACACCTGAAAGAACTTAAAACTTTAAGGTAGTTGCTGAAATAATTCTTGGAAAAAACCCTGATTTATTGAAGAAATTTAAGAAATTTTGTTTGCACGAGTGTCGTAAGCTCGTGTATTCAATTCTTCACGTTAAATATTCTGCAAGGGGTTTTGTAGAATTATTTATAAGTTTTGTCTAGAATGTTTGCAAGGATTCTTGGATATAAATCTCTAAACATTTCTTCAAGTATTCCGCTGGAGCAGTGTTTTTTAAGTTCCTCAATCGATTGCTCCACAAGTTTCCTACAAGGATTTCTATAAAAATATTGTTTAGATTAGATATTTCTAATTTAGAAATATCTTCATGCGTTCATTCCGAATAGAAGAATGTTCTCGATATTTATTTTTGTTATTCGAATATAATATTTTGAAAGTGATTTTTGGTTATCATTAATATCATATTGCCGTGCGAAAACCTATATATCGACATGGAATTTTCATAAGGGCCAATGTCGCAAACGTAAACAATGGCTTCTTCCGCAAATTTCTTGAAAATGCAAACTCACTTAAGTAAACTACAACTGCTATTCTAAAGGGAACTCCGCTTTTGTACAATCATCGTGGTAATTATCTATGATTAAGTTAGCATTCTCGAGAAATTTGCGGTAGAAGCCATTGTTTATGATTGCGACCCAATGTCCCCTTATGAAAACTCCATTTCAATACATATTGTGCAATTGTTGAACAATACCAGATCGATGGCACGATTACAAAAAAGGCTTGTTTGCTGTCGATCAGATGGAGCATCGGTAATGATGGGTTCTGACCGTCAAAAAGATGCTGAAACGTGTCAGTTCTCATTTGATAATTATAAAATGTACTTGCCACTATTTGGTTCTTTGTAAAAGCTATACATGCAAGAAGCTACTACTGGAATAGTTGATGCAGGCTCAAATGATCCAAAGAATTCCAGATGATACAAAATATCTTGGATTTTAAGCATCTTTCTGCATCAATCTGCCACCAAATGGCTATCGTTCTAGTCAGTTGTCAACAGGAACTGCATCGTGTGTTGAACCCAGAAGCTGTACACTTTGAAGGAGTTCAATTCAATTTTAACAATATGAGATACAGGCCATCGAAGATCATGACTTGGATACTTGTTGGAGAAAACTGCTGTGTTTCAAACATGCAGATGGGAAGCTGGCTTTTATCTTGCTTAGAAAGTTCATTGCGAACTATCTACAATCTGAATAAGACCATCTAAATTCGAATGCTTGAAGCAAGGTTCTTGCCAAGATTTTCTGCTGTTAAACACAGATAAAAAAGATTTTTTGGTGAAAATTAGAGATGGGCTCGAAAAATATTGTGGCAACTCTGGTCGCTACTAACAAGAATGATACACACGCAAAAAAACCACAATAGAAACTACCATTTCGAGGGTCAAATTGAGCGCAAACACCAACAATTTTCACCTGACTATAAATGCGTTTGATTTTACCATGCCTGCGATTGAAGTCAATCATAGTAGAGTTGGTATCAACATAACTGCCGTGAAACGCATATCAGTCCCATATGAATAGGAAATCAAGCAAAGATGGGACTGATTTGCGTTTCACGGCAGATAAGGTCTGTCAAATTGACTGAAATTTCATGGTAGTTTTAAAGATAGGCGTAGTCGGGTAAAATGGTAGTTTCTACTACAAGATTTTTTCTGTGCAGGATATTTATAGAAGGTAAATCAATTGACACACTCTAAAATTTCAAAGATCGTTATAGATGAACACGCTAAGAAAGGAATGCCTAGAGCTCGATGATAATAACACACAATCTAAATTATGAACAATCATGGGAACATAAATTCCCGGTTTTTCCCGGTTTCTCCCGGTTTTTAGAATTCCCGGTTAATTCCCGGTTTTCCCGGTTCTGTGGCCACCCTGCAATAGTAACGAAATGGATGCGCCCTTTTCTATGCTCGAATCCTCATTTGCTCTTCGTTCATGCAACAATTCTGCTCCCGGAATGGATAAAATCAAGTTTACTTGTTGAAAAACCGCGCTTGCTGAACTTATTTTATTAGTTCCTGGAGAGCAATATTGTTCCGGATGAATGGAGGCAGGTTAGAGCTATACAAAAACCCGGGAAAGCCGCGTCATTAAGCCAAGGATGTTTTGAAATGGTGTGAAGCAAATGGGGTCGAAGTTGTACTGAGCTAAGACCCATCGAGCGGTATTTTGCTTCCGAAAAGAGAGCTCTCCCAGTGCAAAAGAAGCTAAATTGGTAGCAGAGAATTCTGACTGCCCTTCATGACAGTGATGAACTCAAAAGTTCAATAGATCATCATGCAACCCAATTAAGTATTTTTAATGATCAACGTTGCATTAATAAATGATAAATATAAAAACTTCCATATTTTTTCGTGAACAAACCTCACGAACTCTCTGATAATAATGTATACACTGCTTCTTTCAAATCATCATTTAATGTACGATTATTTGGATATTTTATGGTTTCATGAAAATGTTTGAAGTTTTCATTAAAAAGAGTGAAAGGCTTCTCACTCAGTCAACATCAGTCTATAAAAGAAAATGAGTGCTATACGAATAACATGCAGTGTAAAATGCGTTGGAAAGTAGTTTTTCTTGATTTTATGATGCAACATAGAGACTGATATGCTTTTATGGTAAGTTATTTGAATTGTAATTTTTTTGTGAGATTTTTCCTCATTTTATTGCCCACAACTATTTTATTAAGAACAGTAGAAATTTGCAATATCCCAGTACATTTATTAGTGCAAATAAAAACAAAAATAAATGTGTTTATTGAATCTAAAGTTCAGGATAGCCGTGAAATTTTCTTTTTTTCTTAACTTTGTTTAAATCATTTATGCTAAAAATTTCCACTGTTCCTTTAACAGCTATATAACGGGGATTCCCTAGGAGGTAGCCTAAGGCAATCGAAGGATTTTTTGACTGGACAAGGGTTCGTGGAGTCACCAGTCCCTTGTCATGCGAAGACACGCAGCCTTCTGGCCGTAGTCTTCCGAAGGTCCTCACTGAGATTGGCTGACCCTGCTACAAGAAGCCATCACGTAGGCTATTCTCTCAGAACAACCTGCTGAGAATAGTCCTGCAGCCATAGGTAATCCTTGCACTGATGGTGGGTTCTTATCACACATCACATCACAAAGAGAAGCCTTTCAAACATCAATGGTGTATAGGTATCATTGTAGATCTCACAGTGAAACCTCGGAAAGAACCACCCAGACAGCCACAAATCAAATAACAGTGATCAAATAGTATCGTATATTCCTATATTTTAGGTCAATATCGCAATAAATTGTGGCCTTTATCGTGTTATATTAAATTTAAATCGTAGAGAGTGCAAATCTTCGACTCATATACGATGTGTCATTTATTCATCGTACAGCGTAACTATCTTAATCGGATAAACATCGCTAAGCTTTTTAAATCGAATTTGTTATTACAAATTCAATCGCAAACGATATCAAATCAACTCGTTTATGAAAACAATGGAATTTGCACGTATTTGGCCACCACTTCTGCTCGTAACAGCCATATTTTAAGCATTCTATACGATTTGTTCACGTACAGTTTACGTTTGTATATCATAAAGACAACTTTCAATGCACGTGCATTTTGGTTATCTGGGCACAATATACATATACAATATACAAGATTAATCCTGGCTCCTTGTGATGTGGTGCAATATTCACACAACCGGATCCCATTCTTCTCAGGAGAACCGGCCAGCATATCAGTAAAATAGAAAGAGCTCACCGGGATAATAAGTAACAAACCAGCCCATTTTTAACACACAACTTTTAGGCAATTCAAATAAAATTTCATGATTCTATGAAGTTCCGACCACAGTACTCTGTAACACACGCGACGAATGCCATGTATGCTCTTATATTGGTTTATAGTTTACCTTACATCCAAAAAAATATAAAACACCTAAACTTAAAATAACACCCCCGGATTAGGCCGAAATAAACTTGATGGCTCAATAAAACGCATAACTGTTCGTAGGCACAACTTGCGGCGGGCATGTAGAATAATGCTAGATTTTTCTATCTTATTAATAAAATGCATGAGTTGTTACATTAAGTATCAAATGGAGCATATTGTTACTCATAATGCAACTGATTATTCAGTATCAACAAGAAGGTTACCCCACACTAATGTATGACAAAAACCAAGTTAAATTCGATGAAATTTAATTTTCATTGTATTGTTTTCATTATCCGGGAAAAATTTCATGTCAAATACTATCAACAGGAAAAAAAGGTACATAAGGATGACTTTTCGTTTCGAGATCGCAGCAAGCCGTGCTTTAAAAATGACGTGTTTTGCTTTTGCTGCGTTATTTTCGCGGAAATTAAAAATTATTCCTTTTTTCAACTAAAGTGAATAGTGGAATTATAGTTTTTCGAGCAATTCGCGTAGCAATTCATCTGCTAGAGAAGATGATTCTCCATCGGCTCAAATGGATTGAATCTAATGGCTTTCTATCTAATACACAATTTGGTTTCCGAAGAGGCAAAGGAACGAGCGATTGTCTTGCGCTGCTTCTTCCAACAGAAATATAGCTGGCCGATGCTCAAAATGAGCAAATGGGTTCAGTTTTCATGGACATTAAGGGGCCTGTTGATTCAGTTTGTGTAGACGTCCTTTCAGACAAACTCCACGAGTGTGCACACTTAGAAAATTTTACAGTATTCGGTAATTTTTACCGAACTTTCAACAGCTGAACAGTTCGGTAATCCGATTTACCGGATTTCGGTAAAATTTGACAAGTTCCGGTAATTTTTTACCGGAATACTGTAAAATTCACCGAAATCCGGTAAATCGGATTACCGAACGTTCAGCTGTTGAAAGTTCGGTAAAAAATTACCGAATACACTAAGGTTTTTTTGCACGGATTCCGGAATTAACGCGGTTTTGTTTTGCACGTTTTTTTCCAACCCGTGTAAAAAACCATGCTAATTCCGAAATCCGTGTAAAAAACTTTGATAACATGTTAAGTGTATTGCAATGGAAAACACTTAAAATATTTTCTAAACGGTGGAATGGATAGCAAAACAAGTAACAAGAGTCAAGCGAAGGCTCCAAGGCCAGAACACAAAATATGTAGGACCGGAGTGAATGTGTGTGGGATAAGTGGGAATAATACAAGTACATTCATGATGGCATATCTCGAGACCCTTAATATCTGCAAAGGTGCGGTCTTGAGCAAAGTTGTTCAGAAAGTCAAGAACATTCGAAAAGTAAAGCGTTTTGTTCGGAATTCCACCACTACGTGGCGCTAGTAACCATACGAAATTGAGCATTTGCAACTTGTTCTGTTTCGAGATTTTGATAAGATGGATAGTTCTAGTCATCGGCAAAGTTGTTCAGCAGATCAAGAGCATTCAAAAGATGGGCCGTTCTTTCGGAATACCACGGCTCCAAGGCCAGAACACAAAATAGGACCGGAGTGAATGTGTGTGGGGATAAGTGGGAATAATACAAGTACATTCATGATGGCATATCTCGAGACCCTTAATATCTGCAAAGGTGCGGTCTTGAGCAAAGTTGTTCAGAAAGTCAAGAACATTCGAAAAGTAAAGCGTTTTGTTCGGAATTCCACCACTACGTGGCGCTAGTACCCATACGAAATTGAGCATTTGCAACTTGTTCTGTTTCGAGATTTTGATAAGATGGATAGTTCTAGTCATCGGCAAAGTTGTTCAGCAGATCAAGAGCATTCAAAAGAAGGGCCGTTCTTTCGGAATACCACCGCTACGTGGCGCTAATGAGCATGCAAAATTGAGTATTTTCAACCTGTTCTATCTCGTGATTCTAATAAGATAGAAAGGTCTAGTTTTGGGCAAAGTTGTTCAGAAGGTCAAGGGAATTCGATAAGTGAACCGTTCCATTCGGACTTCTACCACTACGTGGCGCAAGTGAGCATGCAAAATTAAGTTTTTTCAACTTGTTTTGTTTCGAGATTCTGATAAGATGGAAAGTTCTAGTCATCGGCAAAGTTGTTCAGAAGGTTAAGGGCATCCGAAAGGTGAACCGTTCCATTCGGACTTCCACCGCTACGTGGCGCTAGTGAGCATGCAAAATTAAGCATTTCCAAATTGTTCTACTTGTTCGGTGAGGGGATAAATATTTATGTGTGAATATAGGTGTGTGTATGAATGGTCGTGTGTGTGTATGTGTGTGTGTTTGAAAACCGCGTATATGTTTATGTCAAGGTGCGTATAAATGAACGTGGAAGTTTGTGTATGATTTTACATGTGCTTACGTGAGTGTGTGTATGAAAATGCAAGTGTGTTTGTGTGCATGTAGTAATGTGTTTTAATAATATGCATGTATAAACGTGTAAATGTGTATGTATGCATGTGCGTATGCGTGTATGTGTGAATGCGTGTATGTGAGAATATACGTATGAATTTGTGTGTGTACGTATGTATGCATGTGTGTATGTATATATGTGCGCATTTGTACATACAGATGCCGAATAGCAGTGTGACGCGATCCTTTAAAGCTTTGAACCCAGATGCCGTACTATATAACTATATTTTTGCATTGATTTTACGATAACCCATATGCATGATTGTAACAATCATACATTTGAAGTTGATTTAACTAATGTATGTCTGAATCAACAACAGTAAAATATGGTGGATTCACCTATACAATGATAATATCATTTTCATTTTCATCTTGCAGCACAGGGTGGGGCAGTAAGAGCGCAAGTCAATCCAAGGCTGATAGAGAAGGAGGGGTAATGGCTGACTCGCCACATGCAGGCTACATGATCGCCATGGGTGGGGATAAGGATTAGGTTGGGGGAGGGGTTTGTAGTATCTTTGGATTGAGATGATTACGCTGCTACAAAATGGCCTGAAATGTTCAATTTGTATATTACTCGGTACTAGTAGTGAGTGTTTTACCATAAATCTTTTTAAAGCAATTTGTGAATAATATAATTTTGATTTAGTATATACTTACTTGGTCCTGGCTATACTTCTCTTCCTGTGCTCCTGTGTCCATCTTCTTTCCCATTATTGATCTGCCAAGTTTGACTAGGGCAGCATTCAACTCTTGAAATCCGGAATGAACACTCGTTGCCTCACGGTGTTACGTTAGCCGCGTGTGTGGGGCTTGAGTTCCATCAGGTACTTCAATTTCACATCCGCTTGCGGTCAAGGTGGTTGCAAAACCGCGTGCAGAGAGTGAAGTAACATAAAAATGAGAAGAAAAATATTTTAGTGAGATTATTGGTGATATTTTCATTACGACTTTTCGTTTTCCTGACTAAAAAGTTTGAGTCATTCTAAACTAACCATAAACGAAAAAAAAACAAAACTTGTTTCAACCAGAGGACTGAAGCAGGCGTTAGTTCTTGAAGCCTGCTACTTTTGGTGTGGCGCTAGTGACAATTTGAACATTTTAAGCTCGGTTCACAGTGGATTATAATTTCTTATAATATTTCTACTATCAACCTACTAGTATCAGTAATGTAGATAAAACATTATTATACCTGGCTGATAAACAATGAAAAAATACTATCGTTTTGATAATCACTGCACTAAGTACAACACGGAAGACTTTACTCTCGAATCAAATTAACGAAAATTATGCCAACTTCCACTGCGTATATTGTGTTTGCTGCCTACAGCCTTCAAGAAATCCGAGTTGTCAAATTAGCACCACACGCAGCACCAAATTTTCAGCTTCACGATTGTTGTTCGTGGATGACAGCCGCTTCAGTCCTGTGGTTTCAACCCTACAGTCTTTAAGTCTACTCTACATCTTGGTATTTAGTTGTTATCCCAAATTTAAAAGATTTTGAATAAGAACTAATTTGAATCATCTAAGAGAACTATAATTTCTTTAATTAATTTATAGTGTGGTATGAGGGATACAATCTCAACGCCTCGCATTACATCCACCTATGTGCCGTGTTTGAAATCTTTGAACTATGCAAACAAGGGGGTACCTAGAAAACGATAACCCTAGGATATTGAGGATGATTCATCAAACACTGGTACTGATGTAAACCACATGGAAAGGTTTATTCTACTACTTCAAATGCTGTATCCTAAGCGGGCCCTCCGCGTCCTATCTCTAATAAGCAGCTTGTCCTCGTCCGTCTTAAGTAACACTTTTCTATGACTATGTGCTTCACTTCGAACAGTAAGATAATTACCCCGATCGAAACATTCACCCTTTTCGAAGATTTTGCAATTACATTGACTTATTATACCATTATCAAACCAGGTATTTTGGTTATTCATTCCATAAAACATATGGATAAATAACAACATAAGTTGCCACGAAGATGAAAAGTGTACTTTTAGTCGTTTCCCTAAGATTGAAAGTAAGAAGTTTAAGAGTGAATTGCGGCCAGTATCACACCTGATGTTAGTGCCTTTATATAAACGTTCTACGACGTGGCAGTGAAAAAATGACTAGAATATGTGATACTTTCACTACTGGTCAAATTCTTGGTCTCACATGCATGTTTATAGCATGAGATAAGCCCTCTCACCGTCGACAAGGTGGAAAATTTGACCCACGAGAGGGACAACAGTAAAATATGGTGGATTCACCTATACAATGATAATATCGAGAAAAAAATATTGTTGATATTTTCACGGTTGACTTACATTGCCAGTAAATTCAACCATGATTATACCTAGTTGAACTAATTGAATAACAATAGTTGGTTTGAATATGCTTGGGGTCAGTCCAATTTTGTATTCTGAATAAGATTTTTGGTATCGAAATCATTTAAATGAGAATGCAGGGCGTGAATCTAGTTTACATCCTGTATACATCATTTCAATTAGGAGATATTTTTTTCGAATATAAAAGATTAAAACAGTACTATTATTGAAAGCCATAACAAAATCATAATTTAATCCTAAATTAGGTAATGAATTTGAATTCATTACTAAGAAGAACTAAGTAAGCAGTAAGAACTTCATCCGATTTTTTTCCTTGTAGATCGCCACGATAAACTTGAAAGTGATCTGAAACGAGCAGGCTGTTTATTTTTTTGTAGAGCTTCTTCAGATATACACACTGGTTGGAATTATAACATTTTTGTTTTGATTTAACCCTATAACAGATGTGCATGAATGGTCGCTCTTTTAACCATGAAGTATGGTTGATTCAATTCAAAAATTGCCTTGAACTAAACATATTTTGTAGTTGAAAGAAAAATCTTCGTGAATGCCCTTGACCTTCTGAACAACTTTGCCGACGACTAGAACTTTCCATCTTATCAGAATCTCGAAACAAAACAAGTTGAAAATACTTATCACGAGATAGAACAGGTTGAAAATACTCAATTTTGCATGCTCATTAGCGCCACGTAGCGGTGGAATTCCGAAAGAACGGCCCATCTTTTGAATGCCCTTGATCTGCTGAACAACTTTGCCGATGACTAGAACTATCCATCTTATCAGAATCTCAAAACAGAACAAGTTGCAAATGCTCAATTTAGTATGGGTACTAGCGCCACGTAGTGGTGGAATTCCGAACAAAACGCTTTACTTTTCGAATGTTCTTGACTTTCTGAACAACTTTGCTCAAGACCGCACCTTTGCAGATATTAAGGGTCTCGAGATATGCCATCATGAATGTACTTGTATTATTCCCACTTATCCCCACACACATTCACTCCGGTCCTATTTTGTGTTCTGGCCTAGGAGCCTTCAGCTTGGCTCTTGTAACTTGTTTTGCTATCTATTCCACCGTTTAGAAAATATTTTAAGTGTTTTCCATTGCAATACACTTAACAGGTTATCAAAGTTTTTTTTTACACGGATTTGGAATTAACACGGTTTTTTTTACACGGATTTCGGAATTAACACGTTTTTTTTTACACGGATTTCGGAATTAGCACGGTTTTTTTTACACGGTTTTTCGGAATTAGCACGGTTTTTTTTACACGGACTCCGGAATTAGCGCGGTTTTTTTTGCACGGTTTTTTTTTACACGGTACGTATCCCCCGTGTAAAAAAAAACCTTAGTGTACTGTAAATTTTTCTAAGTGTGTGGCCTTTCACTTAAACAACTATTAAACTATTAAACAACTATTTGTACAATTTATTGTCTGAGAAAAATACAGGGTGGTCACACAATCTTAATATAAAAATTCCCGCATTTTTGCTTTATTATCCCGACTGTTAAGATGAGTTAAAATAAATTGCTCGTAGTTAAATCTCTGAGCTCCCACACTTTTTCCAGTTTGATTTGCCACTAGACACTTTCCATTTATTTAAAATACGCCTTTTTGTGCGACAGGATGAATCAAGAAATGTTATCAAATTTGGTAGCTCCTTCTTGGTTCTAGCCAAAATTTGTCCAAGCCATTTTCTTTTCTCTGGAATCCTGCAAACAACGTCAGACGGCATTGAGCACAGCTGCCCAAATTCTTCTTTCATCATGTGTTAACACCCTTACATACGCAATTTGCCACACTTAAAACCCATTCGCCACCAAATGAAAAATAAGTTAATTTCTGGCCTCACCTGTTACAGCCGTCTTCTAAGCGCATCTTCAACGGTGGTTCAAATCATAGTTTGGATTTATTTGTTTAGAACAAACGCAAAAACATCGCTGTAAATTTTGTTTTATACCGGATCTATTTTGCATCATTTCAGAACTTATATAAGCTTCTATGTTTCTTACTGAACGCACTCTTTAAAAATTTAATTTAATGAACTTCAGAATATCTATGAAGTTTGGATGGAAATATCTATAATGAACATGTCAGAAGTTGATAAAACTTCTCGGCAGTTGAATAAAATAATTGGAAGTATCCAGAT